>SNQN01000240.1:18295-39556 GCA_008642245.1 Bassia scoparia | reverse complement strand
AGTTGCAACACTTCTACTCTTTTTCTCCATTTTGGGTAAATTTTAGTGGTGAATACTTATTTTATTCTTTTTTCCCTCTTTCTGTTACCTTATTCCTTCTTTCCCACATGGTTTCTCTCTCTTACTTTTCCTAATGTTACCTTCTTTCCCACAYGGTTTCTCTCTTTTAAAGTTTTACTTTTCCTAATCTTACACACTTAACACCAATTAACAAAACTTGCATTGGGAAAGTGTTGCAAATAAAGCGTAATGGAGGGAGTATTTTGGAGTTCATCAATTGGTCTAGCTTTGAAATGGTAGAGGAGGATTGTCATTTATTATACATGATGTATCTATGTTGCATCGGTACAAAGGGTGGAAGAGTGTGATTTGGGAGATTTCAAATGAGGCACAGGGAGACCGAAAAATAACTTGGTTGGAAGGAGTTAGAAAAGATATGAAGTTGATGGATTTGCATGAAAATTAGGTTCTCGATCGTAGGGGTGGAGGAGGAAAATATTTGTGGATGACTACATAGAATGATCACTTTTGGTCCATATAGCCGACCCACTTATGGGACTTTAAGGCTTTGATTGATTGATTAATACCTATGTTRCCAATGTAGACTTGGGAGTTAGGAGGATGTTAGTTTACCTTAGTTGTTGACTAATTGACTAGAGATTCATATTTTTGTATTTTGATTCCCCCCTCTCTTTTTCTTGCTTTTACTTTCAAATTCCAGTTTAAGGTATGCGTGTGTATGTGTTGCCTTCTTTCTTCATAGTTCATAGATTTTTATTTAACTACAATAAAAGAGATAAYGAACAGGGCCTCAATGGTAAATGTTTCATGTTCCTGTTTCTTGAAATTTATTGTTTTGGACCACATTTTATGAGTATGATGTGCGCCTTATCTGTTCATATAGTGCAAATTTGCTATCATTATTTTGGAATTAGTAACTGGTGTGTCTTAAACAACCGATGAATCAATTGAACCCTTAGTCCCATAGCTGAAGTCATCTACATGAACCAAAATTGATCATTTTGTGTGGTTATCCACATAGAGTTTCCTCCTCCATCCCCTACGATCAAGAACCGCGT
This sequence comes from Bassia scoparia, assembly GCA_008642245.1. NCBI lineage: Eukaryota > Viridiplantae > Streptophyta > Magnoliopsida > Caryophyllales > Amaranthaceae > Bassia > Bassia scoparia. Next base: position 38,477 of record SNQN01000240.1, on the reverse strand, counting down.
TCTCCTGCAAATCCAATTACTTCATATCTTTTCTAACTCTTTCCAACTCCTGATCCTACTCTTCTACACTTYGTACCGAGTAAGTGGTAATTCACTTGAAGCAATGAGAGTGAGACTTATATTAGTACAGCAGAGATGGCAAGTTGGCAACATCATTTGTSTCGTCGTTTCTTGAATTAGCAGTATGTTCCTCCTGGTGAAAAGGTAAGGTTCCTTGAGCAATTAAAAACTAAATGGTTATGCAGACACAATCCTCTAAATATATTTGAAGTTGATATGGTTCCCCTACTTGAGTTTGGCTTATACTATGCTGTACTTTGTAGACATCTAAGAGATTTCTGTGGTCAATTGGAGCGGATGGACCCAATAAGAAATTAAGAATCAGGAATTACAATTTACAACCCCCCTTTTTTTTTCTTTTTTTTTTTCTTTTGATAAAGCTTACAACCCGATTTGTGAAGTTCCTGACTATGGATTTGCTTATTTTTCAAATGCAATTATTGACTTATAGTGTTAGTATGCGTCTGATTCTGCTTTATACAAAGTAAATGTAGCAGCTGTAAGAAGCTTTTGAAAACAAACCAGATATCAGTCGAACTGCTCTTTCCCCTTTACTCAATAAGGCAGCACCATATCTTCCCTAGTCCCCTGTAGTTCTAGATACTATGCTCTCTTCTGCGATTTTGCCCTTATGGCAATGTGCTGGTGTCCAACTGAGAATGGCTGACACCTTGCAGATTATTTTCCCAAAGTCCAAAATAAGCTATTTCCCTTCCTAGGTCTGGGTTTACTCTGTAGACTACTACAKGCATGATTTTTTATCATCAAATCAACCCCTCTCTTCCCTTGGTGCACTGATTTGCATTAAGCCATCAGTGTATTTGTCTATTAAACTTGTTTCTCCCTAAACTTTCACATTTGGGWTATAATATCTCGCTTTAAGAACGTCCACATTTTAAAAGCATATGCATTTTTGTTACTTGCATGAGACCTTTGGTTGGAATTTATCTAGATGTGTATAAGAGACAGGATTTGCGTTGTTTCTGAACTTATATATTTACAAATATATTTTGCTGCTTCGTTAATTGTGGTAGAAAGGTGAATCAATGTTTGACCTGCTGTTGTGTTCTTGTCTGGGATCCTTGATCCACTTCATTTGTTTACTTGATATTTTCAATGTCATTTTTAATTAYTATTATTTTTTAAATCAGTTAGTGTGCCTACCACTGGATCTTCATAGACCGAAGCAAATTCTACTTTGTGTTGTTGGCCTTTTGCTGTTGATAATTTAAACTTGTTAATGTGCTGATCTTTCATCGTGTTACTTCATGGATACATGCTTCAAAGACTGAAGTCAAGTGCCAAACAAGCATGTGCATGCAACAGGCCAACAATAAACAATTATAATTGCCTCTTTTTCATTGACATGTTTATTCAGAAACTTCTACATAAAAGGTTCACTGTTCATGCAATCAATCAATATCAAGGATAAAACAGAAATTCGATTAAACATGCTAGACACTTCAGTTAACATTTATCATTTTTAAAGTGTCTTTAAAGAAGCTGAAGGTTATGTTACTTATCTAAAAGTTGGTCTAAAATCTACTTTAATCTACTATAGTTCTTGCCCTTTTAGCCTATAATTTTTTTGCTCATCCTGATTACCTTGTAAGCTCTTCCTTTTTTTAAAATATTATTTTTCAAGGCATAGCCTGCTGATCATGAAAGATTTTGTCATTTGCACCTAGATACTTGTTCTTGAGCTTGAAAACATTCAAGTTTTGGTTGTAGTGTCAAAATTTTAAACTTTCTTTAGGAAACTTTTGCATTTTTCTTCTTCTTTTGATGTCGCTATAAAATCCTTTCAAATACCTCCCCTACCCACTTTCCATTAAGTGTTGAACCCCACCCCTTTGGAAAATGAGTGTTGCTGCCTTTTTTTTTTGTAGCTCTTCTGTATGTTCCCACATCTAATTCAATTTTTATGCATTTTATCCATGGAAACTGGACTGTGTTTGCTTATTGAGCCCTTCATTTGTTGTATCGATGTTACAGAAGCAATTTTCAGAATTACTGATGAAAGCAGCTAGTGATTATGGTGCATTATCAGCATCAGTTGCAGATTTTCAGTGGAGCCAGAACTTCAAAGAACCACCTTCAGTTTGGGCTGTATGTTGCTAAGAATTCCTTAACTTTAGTTGAAAGTACATRGATAGTTGCATGCTATGAATGTTGTACATTGACTAGTATTGTCTATCCCAAAGCAAATTTGATGCGTACTGATTTGGAGTACCCCCTTCTTGAAATGCTCTTTTTCAAGGCTCTGGTTTCTGAAATGGTGTTATGAATTGATTTCAATTAAAAATTAGAAGTACCTAAGGTTACACTTTCTTTTTACCATGTCAAGGACATTCTGACATGTTCATCCACCAAACATATTTTAATGAGGCTGAAGAATATCGCTWCTTGAAGACTGACTTGACACTTAGCTGAAGACCTATTCCATAACTCTCTAAAAGTCTAAAGTACCTTAATCCCCCTTAAATATCCCCATAATTATTCCTTGGCCAATCATTAGCTGCTTTTTTCCACAAACTTCGGTATGGGGGGCTTTGTTCTGCTGCAATGCTTAACTATTAGCTTCAGCATTTGTTCTGTGWTGACGCAAGTGTTGGCCCTTTTGTTTGTTCATTATTTAGGCCTTGTTTACTTTCTGATTCACGTTGTGATGTAGGATATGCTTCGTCCAATACCTGTTGCTCTAGCATCATGTACTCGATTTTTTGAAGCCATGTCAGCTATGAGGGAATCATTTGCCACACTTCAAACTTTGAGGATGGGCCGTTCTGCCACCTCACTTCCCTCAACACCTGCCAGGAATCCCKCTCAAAGCTCAGTGGGGGATGTTGATTGTGTAACTCCACCTCCTTGGAGTAACACTTCAAGTTTAGATGATCTGACTATCAAGAGTACAGAGGTGGGCGAAGTGGAGCAGCAGGAAGGGGATGGTTTTGGTGACGCGAATGAGTTAGATGGTACTACCCACAAGAGGTTGTCGTGGCCTCCAGCAACGACAGTTGGGTTGTAACTTTATATACCAAAATGTCAAATTCTATAGGTGTATTCTTTGATTATTTGTGCAGTTGTGTTGTATTTATCTGTGCTGTGTTTTTAATCTGAACAAGGAGAGGTTCAATGGTTCTAATGAGAATTTCTATGATTCTACTGATCAGAAAAAAWWTTTAGTGAGATTGCTTTGAAAGTGGGGTTTTGCTTGAATACCCRTAAATAAAGTCTAAAACCTATAATCATGTCATTTTGTGCTTCATACAACAGTTGTGACTTGTGAACAATGTTTCCAGGCGGAAAAATAAATAATCATGGTGATGGAGTGATAGTTTGGTTGGTTTTTTTTTTTTTTTTTTTTTTAAAAAAAAATATTTTTACGGGATAGAGAAATGTTTTCATTTATAATAAAGCCAAACGGCACTTACAATTCTGACAAACACTAACTGAAATACATAATATGATATTAAAATTTTTAGATTTTCATATAGTTTTGCTCAGGTCTAATACTTATGAACTTTCTACATAAAACAAATTTGATTAAATTTTTTCTTAAATAATTCCCTTCATCTGAAGCAATATGAATGTGTGACTTTGCGCAAAGATTTGGCGTTCTATCTATAGATGTGTAGTTACGTTGGCCAATATACATTTATAGTCTTCCYAAACCTGAYAAAAATAATGAACCCTAATTCTTCAAACTTGTAAACTAGATTCACCGTTTGAACCAGGATAAAGATGGAGTAGAAATCAACAGTTTACCCGAAGACTGCTCTACAAATCCAGCCCCATAGATCCACATCRAGACGATTCATCATCCAATAATTTTTGAAGATAACACCCAAATTTCAAAGGAAATAATGATGGATGACTCTATAATTGATCCGATAACAACAAAAAGAAATAATTGTAAAACAATAAAAACTCACTTGAATCCTTATTCAACCAAATAAAATAAAATTAAAAAAATTAAAAGCGAAAATAAAGAACAAGAAGACGTAGGAGAAAGAAGAGGAAGAAGGAAAACTCTAAAAGAAAAGCAAAAACCTAGCAACAAAGGCTAGGACTAAAACCATCTCAAGGAAAAAACCTAGGACTTAAAAAAGTTTGTTGGAATTTTCTGAATTTGCTAAGTGTAGTGATAGTTTGTTTATAGTGAGCAGATCTACGAAAGTTGTCCAGAATCGTAAATTATTTTACTGTCAGTTTCTCCTTTATATTGGTCTCCGAACAAGAGATACTGAGATACCTGTAAATATAGTATGAACCCGATTATCATGTCATTTGTGATTCATACAACAGTTGTGAGCAATGTTTCAAGGCGAATAAAAAATAATCAAAGAGAGCAAATCTAGGGAAATAATACATTGAAAAGCCGAAAAGGTATTCGACTATTCACGAAAAGCTATAGCCAGGTGCAAATTGGGATGCATATACATGAGATATCCAACATATAATAATACCATAGACTACCGTTATCTTGACTTCTCAGATCAACTAATTGAAGCAATACTATAGTTTTGCAATAATTGCCATTATCTTCCTCTTTGTGCACATAATATGAAAAACTTTCAACTATCTGCTTACAAAAGCACTAATTTGGCGTCTCGTACTCTTTATAAGCCAGCATCAGCTACTTGTATATTCGTCAAGGGATCAGAAATAAGAAAACTGGATTGCGTAGCCCATAAACCATATTAAAACACTTGACTGACTCCCATAGAGTAACTAATATGAACCAAACTATGATATTGACAATCTACTTCACCTGCAACAGACTGATAGCATACAAACATAGATTGCAGACCATTCTTTTCGTAATTGTCACTTTAAGCCGGAAATGAACTCCTGCAGTTGATTGGATGGAAAATTTCAGCCCCTCATACGCAACGAAAACCTGTAAGCTCTTGTAGATTGCAGCTTCATGTTTTCAGCAATTATGAACCCAAAGTGGGAATGGCAAATACACAAAGTCCTGTACATGAGCCTTTCTGAACACCCAGCCACTCCTACAATATGCTTTACCCTTGGTGCACTTGCTGCAAAGCTTTGCAGACCATGTCGATGAATTGGTTGTCCTGATACAAATTTCAAATTAGGTCCAGTCTCACAAACCGCTGTAAATAAAATTCTTTCTTCACAGTCAAAAGTTCAGAACGATCTCAGCAACAGATACAGAACTACTCGAGTAATGCATGTTTCTCGCAAGGATTATACAAATTGCAGTAGGGGGTGTAAATCAGATCAACACATCAATTAGTCCTTGGAGAAGACAATAATTCACATAAAAGTCCACAGACAAGGAGGAATAGATCGAGAGACTAAAAAGCAATAAGCAAGTGCCAAAGGCCAGGATTCCTGTTCAGCTACATGTGGACAAAATAGATAAAATGGAAACAGTACATCTAACAGATATCTTAGCTCAGCCTTGTCTCCCTCCCCATAGAAGACAAAACAATCAATCAATCAATCAATCAATCAATCAATCATAGCCTTAATCCCATATGTGGGGTCGGCTAACATGAACCATAGAAGACAAAACGAAAAATAAAAATAAAATAAACTACTAGTAACACCAAAGTTGACTTAAATGAGAAGGGTCAATGATGATCTGCTGAAAAAGAGTGTGGATGAGCATATCGCAGTAGATCCTTAACAAACATTAATTTAAACGATTAATTATTACAATGGAAACCAGATTTCTTTGACGCTTAACATTTAACAAATTATTAATACTATAAATAATTAGATGCTCTTTGCCTTTCCCTTTCACAAGCATGACGTATTAAAAATTTAAAATCCAAACAGGTTAGGCAAAACTTATAATCTTCTATCTGCAATGAACTATACGATGAAAAAAGAGCCACAAAGTGGGTGCTAACCTGGACAAGTGTAAAAAGAGCTTCGCGGACTTTGCCTCTATCAATAACTGGTCCATGGGTTGGTGCAGCAGCATTTGGTGGCGTAAGAAATGGCGATGGTGCTGGTGGAGGATAAGGTTGGAGAAACGGAGCACCATATGGGCGCTGGAGAGTCAATGAAGGCTGCGGAGCAGTGGGTGGTATAGATGATGAGACAGGTGGCATTGAAATTGCAGATGAAGAATGAGGGTTGTGAAAGATGGCAGGTGTGACAAGATTTGCAATCTGATTGCTTCTGTATGTTGAATCAGGAGCATCATGATGGTGAATAAGATGAACAGTTGGGGCTGATGTGGCCACAGAAGGTATTTGATGAAGTCCCACAGGAGCAGGAATCAGATTGGAGCTTCCTGTAGATGCCATATGTTCACTGGTAGAATGATAAGTCTGCACTGGCTTCCCCGCATTAGAAATGTTGGTTGCCGCCTAATTATATACAGAACCAAGATTTAACAGTAAGATAATTTTTCTTCTGCTTGTAAAGTGACAATCGATTTAAAAAAAAACACGAAGACACTTAGTCATTCACACAACGGTGCAGATATTCATAATGTGTCTCAAAGTAATTGAGTGTCCCAAAAGAAGTCAGTAGCAGCAATAAGTATCAGAAAGGTGATCAATATTAAACTGATTATTTATAATTGATGAAACTGTGCAGAACTATAGGGAACCAAAAGTCATTTACAATGCAAAAGCTCCTAGCACATAACCAAAAAGCAATGACAAATTTCATGGTATTTCATCTTTTCAACATTGCGATACCCAAAACTGCTTTCTTTTCTAAGGTAAGGAAATACACTACCAATAAAAGGAAAAAATATGAAGTAATAAACATAGAAATATCTTTTACGCACGCTAATCCAGCTCAAAATAAGTTCAATTCAATTCCAAAACTGAGATATAGTAGGTCTCCTGCCGCCCAGAGTTCTGATGAACATCTTCATTTGCAAGGCATGTAATGAATGGCCAAAGATACAGGATCATAAAGAAGGTCATGGTCATCTCATTCATGAGGTGATAAGGATAGAGGGCCATGTGTTTCATTAACGTACTTTCCCAGCTYAGATAAGAAATGTCAAGCAAAATCTGAGATGTCAAATTATCAAATTTCTAATTAGTTACTCCCTCCGTCCCACAAGTCTCACATTTTACTTTTAGAGCTGTTCCAAAAACGGCACATCATTTCAAAAAGATATTCCTCATCTATTCGCATCAACCCTACTTTCAYTACCCAAAACCAAATATCTTGAAAAGAAAAGAGAGCTTTCAGATTACCAATTGTTAAGGTGTTAGCTAAACTAAAAAAAGACACCGAACATAAATTTTAACCATAAAAAATTCAGAGTACAGAGTACGGACATTGAAAAAATTTGAGATAGAACTAATCTCAGTAACATTGGCTGCATGATTGGGAGCTGATGATGATGATGTGGGGAATGGCTCCAATGGACTTTCTATCACAGCAGCAGAAGGGACGGGTTCAAATTCTTTGAATTCACTGCATCACAAGAAACCAAAATGAACCAGTTTAAATTTTGACACACTAATTGATGATTTTACAATTAACATGGACCACAAAATGCTTTACAAAGTCCATCCATCAAATCATACCCTAAATTAGCAAAATMTAACAATTATTCCAATTTCCTACAAGGATTACTCAAACGGAACTCAATTAGATACAGAAGAGTGGAAGACTAGAGAATATGAAAGTGAAATGAAAAGGTTAAAGGGGGCTTCCAAACTTATAACTTCCTCATTAACATGACAATGACTTGCTTATTGCTTATATTTCCACATAAATTACTTCATTTGAGATATAGTTGACAAGTACCTTTTGTTYGAAGCTAAAGGCTCTGAAGAACTTCTTGTATATGAGTCAATTATCCTGCAGGACACTAGTATGAATATAAAAGTCCTCCAAGAAAATTATATAAACCACATAATGATCAACTAATACAGATATTGAACAATGCCTAAGTGTTTACGTAGTAGACTCTCTTCTGCATAAAAAATACAATATCAAATGCAAAACACAAGGACACATTTCTGAGAAAACAAAAACAAAGTCAAAACAACTCAGACCTGTTAAAAAGATCAGCAACCACCTCGCATTCAGGTGCATTATAAAACCATATGCCATTAACTTCTTGGGCAACATTTTTGTACAAAAGATAAGGAACTTGAACATCAAATTCAAAATTTCCTGAGAGATTCTCCACAAGGTTCTCTGCAACAGAACACGACATCACATTATGAACTTTTTAATCATAAATTTAAAAAAAGGAAGTGATAAACACCTTAGGGCTGTGAACAATGAGCCAAAAGTGATAGTATTTGATAAAATTAAGCATTTATTATTTAGATTTGCAAGTCATTATGTCATGAATTCACAAATTTTTACCATTTTAAAAAGTATGTCTTGTACATACTTCTTAGGGCTACAATCAATCAAAAAAATCAATCAAACAAACAACGCTTTAGTRCCATAAGTGGGGTCGGCTACATAAACYAAAAATGGTCATTCTAGATAGTCAATTAGTCATCCACAAAGATCTTCCTCCTCCACCCGTGACAATTGATAGCCCTTAGGGCTACATATAAAAAAGATGAAAATAAGATATGTAAATGTTCACCGAATATGTAAATGTTAACTGCGCCAGTGGATTTCCTAATGCCGGTCCCAAGCCCTAATAAAGCAGGAAGGTTGCGGTAGCGGTAGGTAGCGGTAGGCCAGTGACAGCATAAAACCTTGTCACATCTTATGACATGAACCAAAATGAGACTGCCGGGAATAATCTTTTTTTGTTTCATGTTAGCCGACCCCACTTATGAGAATAAGCCTTTGATTGATTGATTGAAATGTTCACAGGATCCAATTTATTAATCTAAATCAATGCAAAAAAGGTCATATTCATGTGTTTACTATTGTTTACTAAAGAGTAAAGATCCAACAAGAAAGATCAAGAGCTCGTCTAAACACCCTACAAGGTAAATTTCTTTTTAACCCATAAAACCCTATGATTTGCATTGCTAGTACGCCCATATTAAAATTACACAGATTATTTGCCCACAAATAAAGCTCCATCATAGAGGGCACTTAATTTTCTAAAAAGTAAAAGGAACGGGGGGAACACAAATTTTTTAAATTAGATATCTCTCATATTGGACAACAAACAAACTCAAAATGTTTTCAACATTGCATTCTGATCTTGGCTAACAGTTTGAGGTCATGACCATCGAATAATTTGTCTTACTCATACAAATACTATGATGTAGTTCYAGACTTCCAATGACTGACTACATCCAGAAATCAGAAGTTAAAACAGAAGGTGGATTTTGATTTAGTATATGTTGTACTCCGTATATTAATCACAATAATTCCCATCAGCCAGCAATTTGGCTCTTTTTATTTCCTTAAACAAAAAAAGCCTAATATGCAAGGCAAGGGTCTGCTTCTTTTACTATATTAATTTATTGTTTTCCTGATCTGTTTAATGAAGCCACAAACACAGAATAAAATGAAAAAACAAGTACAAAACAAATACTCCTCTGATAAAACTGTTAGAAAAAGATTTTGGGACCCATAAGCAACTTTAACGAGCAAATTAATCAAATATTAATTGCGTTACGGAGGGAGTACAATCAACTTTAACAAACAAAACAAATATTAAAACGATAAACTTATCATCTTATTCTTCATTGTATTAAAATTATTTTGATTGTTTACATTGTTAAATCTCTTACTTTAAAAGCGTGAAAAGTCATTTGTTGCAAGACTTGCATTACGTAGGGAGTACAATCTAGCCTACTCTAACTTTCTTTATTAATATCTATTTTACCATTGTGTTATTATGTAGTGAGAAGAATGCTTGTACAGTAATTTTGTACTCAATAGACAATGAAGCTCGATTCACTGTGACGTCATTCGAATTTTCCCTAATCTTGCTATTAGGCATTAATTTTCAACACTACCTAGAAAACTCAAAGAGAACAGCAAGCAACAAGAACTTATAGTGGAAGGGAAACAAAACAAAGGGTTAGCATTCACACCACTTCGCTTAGGCGACAAGCTTCATTTTGATAAAAGACAATCCCAACTCGGTGAGATGCAACAAAATAAGTTCAATCAAGGCTGTGTTTTACTATTTCCATTAGATGAAGTTTCAATGAGCAGCCAAATCCACGAGTTGAGATAGTTGGTGAATTATAAGATATACAGTAGAACATAGCACATATTTTCTTTATAATCCCCATCATACTACAACTGTACTCARCTACTTCAATTAAAGGTGAATTAAGCACGCAAAAAAGGAAAATAATTTAGAATATTTATTGTATTGTTAAGATCAGAGTAATCCAAGCGGCATCTGAGCATCTCCCTTTGTGTTTAAGAGGAAGGGGTCTCTCCCTAAAACTTAAATTATCTGTTTTAGTCTGATTGCTGACGATACCTTTCTTGATCCCTACTCTAGTAACAAACTATTTTGTCTTATCTCATACATCATCAGCATGCTCTCTACACCAAATTCCCTTTCCTAAAGCGGCAACTAATTTTCTCTTGTGCATCTTTCTGATGCATATATAATTAAGGGTGGCTATCATGGTCAATTATATTTTTCTTTCTTCTCCACTGTTTTGTTTCAGTGATCATTTTATTCTTGAGGGCTGAGGCTGTCAAGTAATTCTTGAGGCCACCAAATAATATTAAAATAACATAACAAGGATAAAAAATAATACTTCCATGAAATAATTAAAAGACTTAAAAAAAGTAATGGTAGCAGGGCAGCAAAGTCCATGATCACCATATCCACAGCTTAGCTTAGGCGGTGAGCCTCAGATCATAGGAGACAAAATTCCAACTAAACACGATAAAGAATGACAGATTCAGTGCAATCAAAACTTCCCGCTCTCTATACTTTCCATTGCTACTGTACAACTCATTTCGCAAAGGCATGACAAATGACTAAATGAGCTTTGAATTGTTGAAAATTGTTATGGTTATGATCAAGTTATTGTAAATCATGTCTCCTTACAACTCAATTCATCACACTCATGACCGAATTTTCAATACAGATTAACATCAATTTCACTTGTATGACAAAAATATCTGAGCAAAATGCAACTATCAAATGCAATTCTACAAACAATTAACACATTCATTCGCCAATTTCGCAATTCAACGCAACAACTAACCTGTATTACGTTGATTCATGACAATGAACTGATACCAAGGATCTTTATTCCTGCGAAAATTCACAGTACACAACAAGAACAAATTCAACAACGAAATTATCAAACAACGAATACAAAACTAAATTCACGAATTCCAATACTACCTCTTAACAACAAAAAGTGAGCCTTGAACATCTTTTCGGCTCTGAAATCAAGGAAATTGTCGCCAAAGCGTGAAAATCAATAAAAAATCAAACAGAATCAAAATCAGAAGAAGAAGAATTAGATGAAGATGATGATGACGAACCCATTGATTTTGGCCCATGCTGAATTCGTACAAGGCGACATGAGCAGCAGTGAGAAGAATATCTTCGATACAAGGATCGAATCGCTGAAGAACAGTGAGATTGAGGACTTTAGTGCTTTGTTGATCCAAATTAGGCAACAATTTGCCGCCGATTTGAGGCATCGTGAATTTGAATATGGAAACCCTAGAAATTTACAGAGGAGAGAGAAAGAGGAGGAGGAGAGAGAAAAAGAAGAGGAAGAAGATCTGAGGAGAAGGAGATGGCAGAATGAGAGATGGCAGTGGTGTGTGTTTCCAATGACTATGTATCATCAGCTTCTTTCACATTTCTTCATTTTTGTATTGCTTCTCTTTGCCATTTTATTTTTATTTTTTTTAAATAAAAATGCAAAATGAAACTTCTTTTTTTCTTTTGCCAATTAAGGGAAAATAATTGAGGATAAGAAGATTATTTCAAAAAAAAAAAAATGAGGATAAGAAGAAAAAAAATGATATATTGAAATTCAATTCAATATTCCAATAATATGTTAGGAATAGTTGTATTTTTTGGTGGTCACTATTCACTACTTCACTAGTTTATAAATTAAAAAAAATTATAAAGATGGTAGAAAATCTTAACTGATTTATGAAAGTTATTTTCATATTTGCACGATGCATGTGCAAGGTTGCATACATAATAATTGTAAAATCATGCAATTTAAATTTGTGTAGGTAAATCAAGTATGAAAGTGAATATTGTTTTACGTTGAATGAAAATATTAAAGATGACCATGGTCCATGGGTAGGGTTTGGGGCTCTTGCAAGGGGTAGTGACGACGAGGTGCTGTTGGGCTACTACGATAAGCGAGTCAAAAGGTGTCCTTTTTAGAGTGAGTGAAGTTGGCTTGCAAGTATGGATAAAATAAAAATAAAAATGGTGATTAAGTCTAATAGCCAAATAATCATTTTTGTAGCTCACTAAAAGATTTAGTTAGTGTGAATACTAAAAATGAGGATGAAGGTCGTGAAGAGATCACATAAACTTTTTTCAAAATCAATAAGGGTGCATATTTTTGGGTTTTACATTTGAAAAAAACTTACTCCATTTCGCAGCACCCTAACTCAAATACCCAAATAACATCAATTTACATTTTCTTTTACATTATGATGCGTCGCAGACCTATTAAATAATAGAACCTATTTCGATCTCACTAACTAGTAGCAATGGTGGAAAGGGTCAAACCCATGTGACGCTTGAATCAACCACCAAGTCATTTTTGAATAAGTTAAGTAAAAAGGTGTTTTGAATGTGTTTTATTATCACTAAACTAAGAATTTAGGTGTCAGTTTTCTTCTTCTCCGCTTAAACCCTAGTTGTTTGTTTTCCTCCTTCGTTTCGCTTTTCACTTTTTCTGTTTCAAGCGGGGGCCGCTGGGCTTTGGGGTAGGGTTTTAACCCCCCCTTATCGCCGGCGAGCCTCCCTTCATCGTTTCCTTGGATGTTCGGTTGATAACCGATCGTTGGGTCTCGCTTTTGGGTTAATTGTACACTTGCGCGTGGGATCTTCAGTGGGTTTGGCTTTAAACGTTTCTGCTTTAAGGTGGTGGTGCTGTGCTGGTCTATTTTAGTGGTGGTTCTAAGGCTCGTTTGTTGTCCTGTTTAATCAGGCGGTGGTGGCTTTTTTGGGACGACCTTGGAGCGGGTTTCGGGTGCGACTACTGTCTAGTGCGGCTTGATTCATTTGGAGGCTGTAACTTTGAACTGGTGGTCTCTCTCGCTGGTGTTGGTCTTTCTCTTGCGCGAGTCAGTTCGGTTAGGGTCGATTGGCTTCTTTGGAACAATTTAATTTTTATTTGTCTTTGTGTTTATTTTTTGGGGTTGAAGTCTTGTCAAGTTGCCTTCGTTCCGCCCTTCGAGTTGTGTGGGTATTCATCAGCTATTGACATGTTGGGTTGTTGTCTCGTTTTTGCAGAAGATTGGTGGTAGGACTCATGCCTTCACGGGTCGTAATTGTGGAGCTGGTGGCTGGGTTTGGTCTATTCCTGGATTTGGAATGGTTCTTAGTGTTAGGATCCTACCCTTTTTCATGTATTTTTCTAAGTTAGAGTCTCGCCTTGTGGGCGCTTCCTGCGCGTCGCCCCCACAAGTGCCTTAGAATTAAGTCTTTAGATGCAGTACGGTCTAAGTCCTCTTTGGGTGTCTCCTAGGGGCAAATGTATTCATTTAATTTAACCTCTTTAGGGGGAAGGTGATATATGAGAAGAATATTTCACACAAGCATTCCTCCTACCTATGCTAATGATTTAATGCCTTAATGCCTTTATAGATATTGTGCTTGCATTACATTTTTAGCATTCCAATCCCAAAGTCCCAAATTCACATACAGATTCCCGAGTCTGGATCCCGCTTGGGCCCGCCTTGACGTAGTCGGCCGTCCCAAGCGCCCGGACGCCCATTGTAAAAGAGAATCGCCTCACGTTGCTGTGTGCTCGGGAGGCCCCATTTCCGCAAGAAGGCTTACATTTTCGCCTCCAAAGGCTAAAACACGCCGCACGCTCCACCGTCAAAACGCTAGAATCGTGACAGTTGGTATCAGAGCCAGGTTCGAACAACACCTGGAGTCCCGAAAATGAGTCGCGAAACGATAGAAGAAAGACTAGCATGGCTAGAAGGAAAGTTCGAAGAATGGGCTCTTCTCGAACACATTGTCATCGAGCAAGCCAGGATGATTGAAAGCCTGGAAGCTATGGTCCATGTGCTGAAATCGGAGAAAGACGCTCTGTAGGATCAATTGAACTTCGTCTGCAACCAAGCCGATGAAGCGTTGGAAAAATGTGATGAGATGAAGCGCGCTGTAGGGAAAGCATCCCAAGGCGTTGGTGCGCCCAAGATCAAAGTGCCCAAGCCGAAGGACTACAGCGGCGCCCGCGATGCCAAGGAAGTGCAAAACTTCTTGTTCGACATGGAACAGTTCTTCAAGGTTAGTCAGCTGGACGAATCCTTGAAGGTGGACATAGTGGTCATGCATCTTGCTGATGATGCCAAGCTCTGGTGGCGCACCAAGCACGCCAAGATTGAGGCCGGAAAGTTGAAAATTGATACTTGGGACGAGTTCAAGAAAGAATTCACGAGCCAGTTCCTCCTAGAAAACACTGAATTCATTGCCCAAAGAAAGTTGCAGGAAATTAAGCAAACGAGCTCCATTCAAGAATACGTATGTGAGTTCTCCGCATGTATGCTCGACATCCAGGACATGAGCGAACAAGATCGTCTCTTCAAATTCATCTRCGGGTTGAAAGAATGGGCCCAAAGAGAATTGATGCGGAAAAAGCTCACTACTCTCTCGGCGGCTGTGAGCGCAGCGGAGAGACTCGTTGATTACTCCTTTGGAAAGGAGAAAAACTCAGAAAAGAAGGACTCKACAACACGCCCCTCAAGCCCCACTCCAGGCTCTCCAAGGAGCGCTGTSAGCGGCTCGCGTGTGTCATCAAACTCAACAGGTTCAAACCGAAGCAAAAGTGGGGGAGGCGACTTCAACAACTCAGGGTCATCTCAACCATCACAAAGCAAATCAGGTTCATCATGGACCCCAAAAGGATCATCCTTTGATAGAAGCAAATTGATCTGCCTAGTTTGTAGAGGCCTGCACAAATGGTGGGAATGCAAACACAAAGGCGAGATTGACAAACTTCAACAACGTTGCTCGGCCATGACTCTAGAAGATGAGTCTGACAAGGAGGACGAGGTTGAAGAAGAAGAAGAAGAATCCAACGAAGACAAAGAACCCGCTCGATGTGGAGCTGTGTACATGATGTACGCAATGGGGAAAGAAAAAGGACAAACAGAAGATGAGAACACCACCAAGTTGATGTATGCTGACATTCACTTGGCTGAGCGTAAGGCGCGCGCCCTCGTGGACACGGGTGCGTCGCATAATTTCATGGACACTCAAGAAGCAAAGCAACTTGGATTGACGATCACTAAAGATGGGGGAAACCTGAAGGCCGTCAACTCCAAAGAGAAACCAATTAAGGGTATCGCCAAACAAGTGCCCACAATAGTGAACAGATGGCAGGGAAAGTTGGACTTCACTGTCGCCGACATGGATGATTTCGACGTGGTCCTGGGAATGGACTTCTTTAGAAGATGCCGAACATGGGTGGTACCTGCTATGGACTACATGCTCGTGGATGGCCCAAACTGCCGTGTTCCAACATTAGGGACACCGGCAAAAGAATTCCTCTAAAGGCGTCAACTCTCAGCAATGCAGATGGTGAAGCCTAGCCAAAACAAGACCCATGAAACTCAGACATCATGGAAGAAAAAGAACCAGACTCGCGGCAACGACAAAGCAGCTCGCCCGCAACAAAAGCAGAAGACTAAAGCACCCCCACCAAAGGCGCAAAAGCCTATCGAAGAAAGAAGACTCCAGAACAAGATCCAGCCTGAAGACAATGGCGCAGCAAAAGAAACAAAGTTTAGGATAGGAGATTTTTCCTTTTCTTATTGTAATGTTTGTAAGTCGACGAGGTCGTCGACAGCTTAAGTGGGGGAGGATGTTAGGATCCTACCCTTTTTCATGTATTTTTCTAAGTTAGAGTCTCACCTTGTGGGCGCTTCCTGCTGTGTGCTCGGGAGGCCCCATTTCCGCAAGAAGGCTTACATTTTCGCATCCAAAGGCTAAAGCGCGCCGCACGCTCCAGCGTCAAAACGCTAGGATCGTGACACTTAGACTTGGGTACTACTCGAATCGCGTCTTTTGTTTGGAGGGAGCAGTTTTGTTGTTTTGTTTTCTCTCGTCGACGTTGAGCGGCTCTTACGTGTGATAGTTTTTTTGAATACTACGTCTCTTGGGTCTTTAGTTTTTGTTTAATAAATTTGCCCCTTGCGGTGGCTCCTTGTTATGTTTACGTTATCCTCCTAGATATTAATCTATGGAGTTAGGTCTTTTAGTTAATGTGTTATGGGTTTCTTTGATTGTGAAGATCCGACTGCTTTGGTTTGATTGTTGGGGATGTCTAATTGACTCTGCAAGTATGGTTATCCAATCACTTCTACATCAATTATTATGCCGAATTTGCGCGAACTCACAGATCGTATTGTTTCGGATGAAGATTTTCTTCAAGGCTTTTATTGGTTCAAAAACTTGAACAATCATACGATGTATGTAGTTTTTTGGATAGGTATTTTTGTACTTGTCAATTAGTTTTTACGGAATTGGATTGTAAGTGCTGTTTGGCCTTTTCACATTAATGAAATCTTCGTGTAAAAAAAAAACAAAGAATTTAGGTTATTAATGAGAATAAATGGAATACCAATGAAAAAAGGTCTAGGGTAAATACAACACCATTTAATTTATTTCATCATGAAATTGGGGTTAAACTATTGAACGTCACCTAAGACACCAAACTATTTTTTCGAGCTAAAAGGATTGCCTAATTCATGGATTACAACAAATTTTCATGCTTACAATTCACAAAAAACCAAGTATGGAAACCAATTTCATAGTGACAACAATATTCCCTTGACTATAAATCTCTATTCATTGTCTTTTTTAAGCAAGTTCAAGTGAGCCTACAACCTAACTTCATATTTCAATCATTTAGTAACGAGGCTAGTAATTAAGCACTTGTGGTGCAAACTAGCAAATTAAAAAAAACCTCGTTAAACAAGATTAGTTAACACCAATAAGAGATGGATGGAACACTACAAGCAACTAGCAATCCAGGACAAAATTGAAGGTTTCACCACCCTAGAAATTAACTACTTATATATATATATATAATCCATGAATAATTCAACAAACTACGATTTAGAGTTTATAAAAAAGGAAAGAAACAACAACAATCAACAACTTACAAATAGATTTTGAAAAATATTAATATCCGAAAGAATTAATCCATATAATCCTAACCTTATATAAAAAGGGGAATGCCTCTTTTGAAGTGATTTATTCTATAGTAATTTTCATAAGTTCAAAGCTATACTTACAGATACGATAAAATACTTTACAATACTTATGTGCACACACACTAATTTCTTCACATACACGTATATACATTGTATGTTGTTCGTAATCTATTGATGTGTTAAATTTTCTCATTGGATCATTTCCTGTAAATAATTATTTTATTGCCTTAAAATAATGTTGGACCAATGCAACCATTTTATTACTTTATTTTTTTTCAATATTCTCGTCTTTTTCCCATTGACACTATCGCTAACCTATTATTTATCACCCATTCATTATTTTATTTGTAAAGCATATATGTTTTCATCGCAACTTTTACTTATGCATAATTTATTTTAAGATAATTATGATGTTGTTATCTTATTAAATGTTTGGCATTATTTAGGGATAAATAGTGTTCTCATAACTTCCTCACTTCATGATTTACGAATGTGTACATCAACAACAATATTACGATACTATATAGGGATAGATTATAGAAGGCAAACGGTCCATTATAATGTAACAAGTTTGAGAATTATAAAAACAATTAAAGAAAACAAGTTATACAAAAAGAAGGTTTTGAAGTGATAAATAACATCCTTGCTATCTATATTAAAACAAGACACCATACAAATAAGTCACATCTACTGAATTTTCCGATCCAACTTGTGCACACAATGGCATGCTGTTCAAATGACTCGTCCAGGTTTTCCATCATTTTGTGCATTGTAGTTCTACACATCTTGATGATTAAACTAAATTTTGTAGCCGATTATGACATAACCACACATTTCATAAATGAAAAGGAAGACACACAATGCATAATTTGTTAAGGTAGTGTTATTTAAGGTTGTTAGAAATCGGTTATACCAAGTAACTAATTGTAAAAACCTCATACTTGTATTGATATTGCTGTAATCATAGATTATTAATAGTCTAGTATGCTGTAAGAGAAGGATCATGCAATAATACAAAACTCCTCTCCTATATTCTTCTCCTAATTAATCTCTTTCTCTCCTAATTCTTCTTGCTCATTCCTATGTTCTTGATCTGTTGAGCTCAACTAAGCTCCGGAATATCATTACACCCACTTCTCTCCTATATCATTGGTATCAGAGTCGTACGATTTGTACCACATCCGCCATTAAAACACAATCGAAGCTTTTTAAAAACCCAGAATTAGTGCATATCAACTGTTTGTTCTTTTGTGTACACTAAATTTCACTGTTTCATCGAGTTTTACTCTTCTCAATAGGTTTTTGGAGTATTTTGAGAAGTCTAGCGCCACTCACCAGAAGGGCAATGGAGGAACAAGTTAAGTACCTAGAAAGAAAGATGGAAGAACAAGCAAGGGTCATGCAGGAACTGATGGGTTTGGTGAGAGACTTGCAGCATCAAAGGTCTGAAAGTCCTGCTTCCACTCCTCGTTCTGAATTCTCTAATAGAAATTTCGCAGTAAGAGGTATGACCCCAAAACTGGAATTTCCTAAATTTGATGGATCTCATGCAAGAACTTGGATTAAGAAATGTGTTAGGTTTTTTACTCTTTGCAAAATTCCTGATGAACAAAGGGTAGATCGACTTAGCATCTTTACATATGGTTGATAAGGCAGAATCTTGGGTGTCCAGTTATCTAGCTGTTAGGAGGATGGTTTCATGGGATGATTTTATACTGGATTTAATAGCGAGATTTCAAGATAGTGATAATCAAAACATGGTAAAACAGTTTAATAAGCTGTTTCTGAAAGGTACTTTGGAAGATTACATTGATGAATTTGAGCATTTGAGGTCCTTAATGCAGCAACACAATTATTTCTTGCCTGATACTTTTGTGTTAGCAACTTTTATTGGAGGCCTTAAACCAGCTGTTAAGCCTTTTGTGAAGGCATTCAAACCTAATTCCATTTCTGAAGCCATACAATATGCTAGACTGCAGGAGGAGCAGTTAGCTGTGTATAATCCACCCACTCATTCACAGAATTCCTTTGCTCGCACAAAGATTCCTAAATCAAACTTTCTTTCAAGAAACCAACCCCTTCCTACCACTTTTACTTCCAATTCTCAAAATCCACCCTTGTTACCAACCCCATCAAATGCAATTGTCCCCACAACCAGTACCACCACAAAATTTCAATCCAAACCCAGCAACAGGCCTGTGAGATACATTCCAGCTGATGTCAGAGCTGAGAAAATTGCACAGGGCCATTGTTATTATTATGATAAACCTTTCCAGAGAGGTCATGTGTGCCAATTTAAGAAGCCACGGTTGTTTACTGTGGAAATCTCTTCTCCCCAGGATGATGAAGTTGAGACTATGGAGATTGATGTTGCGGGTAGGGATATAGTGTTGGAGGATTCTTGTCAAGAAGATCCTTTGATCTCAGTGCATGCTTTGGCTGGGGGAAACTCTTTTTAAACAATAAGGGTGACTGGTATGGTGCAGGGTAGACCTTTACATGTGTTGATAGACTCAGGAAGTACACATAACTTCCTGGATCAAAATGCAGCAGCTAAGTTGGGTATTCCATTGGATGATATTACTCCARAAGCAGTCTTAGTTGCAGATGGGAACCACATTGCTTGCCAGCAGAAGTGTTCTAATTTTGCTTGGGTAATGCAAGGGCATTAGTTTATGACGGATATGTGTTTAGGCTAGATTTCGCTAAGTAGTTAGCAAACTAGCATAGATCGGAACCTGCAGCTAGACAAGTTAAACAAACTATTGAGCAATCAGTTTAATGCGACAAATGTAAGCTAACAAAGTGCAACAAAGGTAAAGAC
>SNQN01000239.1:152862-179830 GCA_008642245.1 Bassia scoparia | reverse complement strand
TGTTATCTTTCCTCATAGTTTGTTTACTAGAGTTTTCAGATGATGTTAGCTATATTTTAAGAGTACTATAGGTTGCTAGGATCTCTTAGCTTATTGATGGTGATTGTTTAAATTTCTTAGATTAGTTTGGTCGTGGGTCACACCAATGAAATGCAAAACCTTTTAAACCTAGGTGAATGAACTACCACCAATTTAGCTTTTCTTRAAATTTTCTATGAATCTACGCCGAAAATTCAGAAACTTTTTATATGTTAGTGAGGAAAATCAGCTAACAACGGTTATCTTTTGTACATTGGATTTTTTTCTCATTTGAAACAGGATAGAATTAATGTTTTGATTGTTTGACACCAAATGAGAAAACATAAGAAAAACATTTGAATTATTTTGTTCGTGTAGAATTTTTCTATAAACTAGGAATTCTATAAATTTTTTAAATAATATTGTCAGCTTCTTGGAGATGTTTGACGAGTAGTTGCAGACACACTATAAATTGAGTTAAGAGGTATTTTAATTAAGAATAATCTTTGATAGATAAAGTATATACTGAGTTGGTTTCTGGTACTAYATATCTCTTTTAAAATTTATAGATAAATCTTCAATAGATAAAGTATACAATTGGTGTCCTTAGAACTCTAAGGTTTGAGTCAAGAAAGTTTCCTCTCTCGTTTTTTCATCTAGTTTTCACCAGTCTCATGGTTCTAAAGCTTCTCTTGTGTCTCGCTCTTTTGATCTTCCTCTTCTCCAAGCTTTCCCTTTAGTCTTCATCCCACCATCGCTTGTCCTCTAGTCCTTTTTGTCTCTTCTTGTCTCACTGCGATCGAAAGGGGGCTCGTCGACCAAAACCCTCCTTGCCAACGAGTCACCCATTCCAGCCTCTTCTTTAGGTTGTTTGTGGCAACTCCTCGACTAGCACGAATCTAAACATGCAATGTAACTGTAGATCGGTTTCGTGATCTTTTGGTGCAGACACTTCTATCGTAGTTGAATAGAGTTTGGAACCTTGGTGGATTTCGCTTTGTTTTGGGCTTAAAGGCTGGTCTCGACGTTGTAATTCTTTGGCGAAGTGGTGTTGTTCCGGTGTAGTGTGTTCCATTGGTTTGGGGCCATGATAAGGACGACTTCTTTGTTGGGCTTTTTTTCTTAGGGTTTTTATTTGTTTTTTCATATTCTTTTTTCATTGTTTTTTTTGAGTTTGTTGTGTCTTTGAATGGGTTTTATTTTTAGTGTCGTTGTTTTAGGAAAGATGAAGTTAACTCAAAAGGACTTGATCTATAGGGCACTTGCWTATTCCATAACATCTACAACACCGATGGTRAAAATTTTACTGAAAGATGCATTGACATCGAAATTTTATCATGTTTAAATGATTATTGTATCCACTTTCGTGGAATAGAGCGTGATTAGAATCAAGTTTAGGTGTTGTGTTTATAACTCTTGTTTTTGTTTTTTTAAAGTCCTTTTGAATTCCTTGATGTAGATGCCGAGAAACCCTTTAATTGAATAAAGTCATCTTCCCTCGTAAAATAAAAGTATACAACTGGTTTCTGTTACTGTGGATCTCTTTTATCTTGTTCAAAAAAATCAGGTTTTTTGTACTCATCTTATTTGTGTTTTTTTCCTTCAGATTTTATGGTTTTAGAGCTTTATAGTTTGAGTTGGAGGCGATTTGAGGTGGTTGCGATCTTTAGATGAAACGAAGTAGCGTCTTTGTTGCAACTAGCCTACAAACCTATTGGAGGAAGGTTCTTTTGATGTTGCTTCTCCTTTCTACCAATCCCTTGAAACTAAACATACTTGTATCTTTAGCATAGTTTTGTTGTCGTGCAATATACAAAGTAAGAAACCAACAATGATATAGACATTTTAGCTCTTTGTGTCAGTATTGATGCATATGAAGCATTCCGATTTACTATCTGTCTATCTAATATATGATTTTGCAATGAACTTGCAGGTTTTTATTTCCTGTTAAATTATTTTTTTTTCAACAAGAATTTCCTGTTAAATTTATAAACAAGTTGTTACAAACACACCATCTTATTCAAAGTAATGGAAAGTTTCAATACACAACACCAACCGACAAAAAAAAATAAATTAGAAATCAACCACTAAGAAAATACATAATGCTACGATAAGAGAGGTATGATTGTGGAAATACTAACACCTCTTGAGTAATTTTGATAGTTAGAAATAAGATTTTTCCTTTTTTATATTTCTTTTAACCTCTTTCTCTTTTGCAGAAGGAGGTATATTAAATATATATTTTTTGTAGAAAAATGAAGGATTGAAAATTCTATACCTTTGATAAACTAATATTAGTAAATGTTAAAAAACTAAATAAAATTGAAGAGAAGTTGTATAGAACATGACGTTTACCGTAGATACTATAACAGTCATTACAACATGTTAGAAACCTCTTTAATTCTCCTAATTTTAATACTAATGAGAGAGCTTTCGAGAGATTGGTTTATGAATTTAATTGTATACTTTGAGTATGTTTATTCTTTTTTTTTTCTATTGATTATAATTTTGATAGTGCTCGCCTCACATAAGTTTCTGTTGACAAAATATAAGATAATGAAAAAATCCCTCAACAAAAAGAAAGACGAAGATTTATTTCTAAAATATTATAGTTATTAATATAGAGTAATGAAATAAAATAAGACTAAAAATATAATAAAAAAGAGATAAAAAAAGTCTTATTTGGGAAGGGATCACACTTGTTTAGTGGCCGCAAATATAATTTACTCAATTCTGAAATAGCTTAAGGGTGGATAGGATCATTCTATAATATTATGATATATAGATCGACAATAAGATTAGTAGAAATCTAATGTTTTATTTCCTTACATGTATTCTAATTTTATGTTGGTCACATTAATTTCATTATAGTGTTTATCATTTTGAAACCCAGTAGGCATTTATTTACTACTTCCCTTCTCGTTTTTTTACTTTATTTGATCACGTTCCTTATCTCAATTTGTATACGGTTCATTCAAGCTCTGCATTCCTTATTTGTACTACACTTTTAGAGCAATATTATATAACTATAAATAATAATTTTATTTTGTGTATATTTTTTTTTATTCTCTCCTTTCATCACGTAATTCAACATTTCTTTATTCTCTCTTTATATTCTAATGATCTCTGTTCTTTAAATATTGTTCGTGTGTGTTGGATTTCAAAATATATAGGGAGATACGCTTATAAAATAAATTTGAGTTTCTTTCATTCACAGCTCACAAGTCAACAACACTACTATTCGAACTATATCAAACTAATAGACATTAACACTTATATTACCTGTTAGTCAAGATCATCTTCTCATCTTGTTTCTGGAGAGGAAGTGGAGGCGTCAGTTTCCTTAAAGTAACAAGGTTCTGTATAAATTAGTTATATGTGATAAAAAAAGAACGGAAATAAAGGCAATTTTAATCTTCAAATCATATCATACTTTATAATGTGGATAATAAGATTAAGGGTCTACGTAAAATCTTTAGGATATTAACACTATGGTATGGATAGAGTACAGTGTGAATGAAAGAAATATCTCTAACTACCGTAAATAAGGTAATGATAACTATTCCATAACTAGCATGTATACTAAATATGATCATAAAAAAATAATTTGACTAAAAGTTTGTTACATAAAATTAATTTTCAGTATAACGTATCTAATAAAAATATCTTCATATTATAATCACTGGAATAAAAAAGTGCTTCATAGTGGCGCAGGTCGAAGAAAGAAAATTGACTTCGTGTACTCCCAACTCCATTAAGAAATAGACCTTTAACACTCGTTATATATGAAATATTCATTTAAATTACGTTTTTTGGTGAATTGATTATTAATCCTAACATCTATCCTCTCGTTAAATATATGTATTAGTAGAAACTGACACTGTAGCAATTAAACAAAATGACTGACTTTAATTTTGCTAAGTAAAAGAAAACATTCTAAAATAATCAGTTATATAATATTTACACGCTAAATTGAATTGAAACATATATGAAATTTCAAAGGGTTAATTGTCAAGTCTATAGATTATAAATTTACATGGGATAATGAAACATTTATGCACATAAGAATGGTAATATTGCACTTGCCTGCTCAATTTAGTGTTGTAGGGTGTTATACACTTCTCTCAATAATGATTACACTACAATATCACTTATTATTTACGAAGTCAATGAAACATTTCTTAAAGGTTTAAGACGACACACGCCATCTCTAAATGCATTAAAATATTAGTGTGTAATTCTGTGTGTTTCATATCTAAGATTAAAAAGCAATAGAAAAAAGTATCACACTAACCCGAAAGTCAGTATCAAAGACTAGGTTCGACTCTGTCGTGGAGGGAGCCACTATTAATAACTCCAACTATATATGTGTTAGTTTAATAAAAGATCATTAGAAAATACTTCAGACTTAAATAATTACTCTGAAATGAAATCGACAAAGACTCCAACCAAAAGTATGCATTACATTTTCTCACATAGCAATCATTAGTGTCTAAAATGAATATGTATTCACATCATTAATTCAAAAATAATCTAAACCACCTATTCCTCCTATTCTCCACTCCTTAAGACGGGTAGGCTTCTCGATCGGACCGGCTGTTGGTTCCTATCATTTCGAAGCGAACAAACTGGAAGGAGATAAAGGAACACTCGAACAGTGCACCGCGACGCTGACGCTTCACACTCGTATTACTAGTTACAATCTCTCAGTTAGGTTGTTGCGCTTTCCGTCGTGTTGTATATATCTCTTTATCTGAGGAGGAGAGATGGCAGTTTCTGCGCTTGCGTTGCATCTTGCTTTTGCTTTCAATATCCTAAGGGCTGTCGCGTTTGTGGCCTGCTCCAAAATTCTTTCAATAACATATTGATAATAGGATGGTCGGTTTTTTATATTAATGAGAACGTGTATTCTAAAAACTATCAACATAAATCAATATCAATAGCTCAGCTTTTCCCCAATTACCGTGAAATTGCGAAATACTTATTTATTATCTGAATTTAATTGACTATGTAGAGTGTAATTTTGCGTGTGAATTATTAGGCAGTTGACACTCTACTCTGGTAATTATACGCCACGAATTAAAAGGGTGTGTTTCCACTAATTACTATCTATTGTATTGTGCAGTGTTACATCATTATTGTTTTGGGTATATTTGCGGAGTATTGGGAATGTATATAAAGTGAGGGGGCCAGAATTTAGCTTTGCGAGATGATTCAATATGCTTCGGCGGCTTGAATTAAAGACCAACAAAGAAACAAATAGAATGAAATAAATTTAATCAGCACTGCAACATATACAATAGAACATACACATACGACGGATGCATTTGGATAGTTAGATCGAATCGTTATGTCCGGGGAATTAATAGGGACAATAGTGCTCGATAACACTCAGTCACCGATCTACTGAGACTTGTGCAGTTAGCCTAATGAGCTTATGAAGGAACACTCTTTGCAATAATGAGGAGCGAAAGAATGAAATTGTCCCTGAGTGAAAATAGAGAAACAGTTTTAAGGGTTGAGACAACGAGATATACGTCAGAACAAAGAGGACAAGAAACGAGGGTATTAAAGAAGTACTCTGAGCCAGGATATTATCATATTGATAACGAATGCACAACCATACCCGCTGTAAGATCATCGAGAGAAGAGGAGAGGTAGAACGGATAAAGATGGAGACGAATGGAACAAACGAGGAACCACAGACTAGACTACTAAAAAGTTTGGAGAAAACCTTATTATTATATTTTATATTATATATTATGAATTAATGTCGTCTGTATCAAATATAAATGTCAAAAATAATTGCTCTCTAAAAACAACAATTGTGTCACCATCTCAAATCAAAACACTCATCTATAGAAGTTTAGGCAAGATGAACACGGACACTGAAAGGGCAATGCGTCAGGCACTATTTTTCCTTCCTTCTTTCGTGGTCACCCACTAATTGCCCTTAATCCATTCCCAAAATTATATTATCAATTATTTTCTACTAATGGGACACTTAAAAACACACCCATCTATAATCAATAGGCTCCCGCATTTTAGATAACTATATCTTCTCCCTGTTGAGTTGATCTCTCTCCTTGTCCCAAACTGAAATAAGAGAACAAACAACGGGGATAAAATCCCGAGATTTTCCACATCCCATAGAATTACTTTTCTGAACATTCAATTTTTTATATGGAGTCACTGCTTTTCTTGTGCTACTCTCACTAAATGGCATACTCCGGAGGAAGTGTGTGTAAGTCCTCAAACTAACAAAAATTGCTGTCTCATCATCGCATTTATTTCATCTCTCATATGAGTTAATGAGTACTACTTGCTATTATTGACAATGTATAAGGTGATCTACTTTGTTTCTAATAAGTCACTGCTATTCTGTGCTAAACTAGATTTATACTTATTTACAACTGATGACTGCTGATTTAGTGATTTAGTGATTTAGATCGTACTTTCTTTGTTTTGCTCGATTTTCGGACGTCGATTCGATATATACAGATTTGATGAACAGCATTGTTGCCAATGATCAGTAGTAGTAATGTTGTTGAAAGCTTTCAGTTATAGTGATATYTTCCATCTGCTAGTTTTTTTTAGAGRAAATCAGTTTTTGCTAGGAGGAAAAAGGGAATTACTAAAAAAAATTATAAATGTTCTTTCAAAATTTGAGTGAAGAAAATAATGGTTATTAAACACTAATTTTGAGCTGAAAGAATATGATCAGATGCTTTTGTATTCTAATGTCTTGAATCCTAATATGCACCTTTAAAACCTTTTGTTTTTCAATGAAAAAGTAAGGAAAAAGATTATTTGCATTAGTGGCATGAGTCTAATCTAATAACCGTGGTTTCGTCTCTTCTCTTTCAAAAATTGGAAAAGTGTTGATGTCATTTTCTCACATTTCCTACTAAGTACTAACCAAAACAAGGTTTTCTTTCCACTAATAGAATTTTCCTTTACCACATTTATACAATATAAAAATCTCTAACTTTAGACTTTAGAGCATACTATCACATCATGGTGTTGTCGTAGTATATTCATATTAGAGCAGGTTTAGCCCCAAGTCTGAAGACTTGGGATGACATTACCTTTATTGTCTTAAGATTTAGATTTAAGATTTTCCCATTTTTCTTTTAAAATCTTAGCCAGATCTCAAGTTGATTTCAAGGCTCAACTTAAGACTTGAAACACGGGACCCACCCTAATTTAATAATGTTTGTTTTCATATAGATAACATAAAGAGATAAAAAAAAAGTAAAATATCATGGTATATATTTAAGAYTAGGAGTCTTAGGGCTAAAGTGATAAAGTTGGACAAGTTTTATGGAGTTTAAGAATAATTGATAACATTATTTTTTGTGGGAACCACTAAAAAATGATGTTACACCCAAGTTTTAAGACTTGGTGCTAAGCTTGCTGTTACAAATTGGTTTCAATCATAACAGTTATTCCTTATCTTTGACTWGGAATTTAGTCCAAATCTTTTGTTGTGGTGTACTGGTGTCGAGGATACAACATGGATACCTAACGGGAAGAAAAGAGTTTTTGCAACTTATATTGTCTGTCTGTGTTTAATGTTGCCACTTCTACGGGAATTCTGGTTTCTGTAATCCAGGATTAAAGAGCTGTCAGCTGTTGTACTGTAAATTGTTTGTGTAATAGTTTTAATTTTTGTAGGGAAAGGACCAAATATGGCCCAGATTCTCGCTCCTAGCATGCAATGTCAGTTGAAATTCTCAAAAAGCTCATTAAGCTCGCTAGCATCGAACACGTGGACCTCCATTTTGCTAAAAGGAAACCAAAAGAGATCGCTTCATTGCTCAACTAAGTTCAAGGTATCCGCTGCTCTCAAATCTGATGATGGTACTATCAACAGGGTAGAGCAGCTACTCAATTTGGATGTCACTCCATACACTGACAAGATTATTGCTGAATACATATGGTATAGTTTCCCATTCTGATTTTGGCATCTTTATCGAGGGTTATTTTTTCTCAAATATGCTTGATGAGGTTATGGTAGAATCAACATATTAGGGCTTTACTTGCATGGTTGTATTAGGCTCTTTTGTTGTAGAAAAGCCTGCTTGGTAATTCAGTGTCCAGGTGTTGATGGAACTAATTGAATTATGATTGTTCATTGGAATAGGATTGGAGGATCTGGGATTGATGTTCGCAGTAAATCCAGGGTATAGTAACATCCATTCTGTAGCTTGATTRTTAACCACCTATTAGATGCTGACTAATGTTTTCTTAATAATACCAGACAATCTCAAGACCTATTGAGGATCCATCTGAACTTCCCAAATGGAACTTTGATGGGTCAAGCACTGGACAAGCGCCGGGAGAAGACAGTGAAGTAATCTTATAGTAAGATCCTSTTACATCTATGAATCTTCATCATTTTCCCCATAAATTCATTATTCATTATTTCCGAGTCTTTCTTTTATTCTTGTCTTTTAATGACTGATCATTAGTCATTGTTGTCTTGCATTTCTTCTGCAATAGCCCTCAAGCAATTTTTAAGGATCCTTTTCGTGGTGGTAACAATATCTTGGTGAGTTTGATAGAGCATATGAATCGGTTATTCTAAAGTTATAGTATTTCTTATWAATARTAAATTTATTTGTTAAGGTTGCAACCATAATTTATGATTTGTAAATCTAGGTGATCTGTGATGCATACACACCAGCAGGTGAACCCATCCCAACTAATAAACGACACAAAGCTGCACAGATCTTCAGCAACCAAAAGGTTGTTTCTGAGGTTCCATGGTATGAAGTTCCTTGTACTGATAAAATCCATTTATGAATTGTTAATAACCACTTTGCATTTGAACATTAAATTTTGTGTACAAAGTTTCCTATTATAGGAAGGATAATTAATTAATCATAATTGGGAGGGTGAAATTGAGAAGAAAAAAGAGGATTGCATGAACAGTCCAATGCATTTTGTTGCTGACATGAGAGCAATTTGGGGCTTTGTAGAGCTGGCTGGATTGTGGAATGTAATCRACAGGAAACTGATGACTGACCACTGTGAATATGATCTGTTATGACACATTTCATTTTTCGAATAGAGGAATTTCATTGCCAGGTTGACCTATAACAGTATAACTATGTCAGAACAGAGCTTCTCGATTTCAAAATTGTGTTGGCTTTTCWTTTTCAAATAATCAGAAGAGACTCATCTTTWGTTTTCTGTGTTATCGTTCTACTTTAAGCTTTTATACTCTTTGTTTTAGTCAWTTAATCATATTTTTACAGGTTTGGAATAGAGCAGGAATACACRCTTCTTCAACCAAATGTTAATTGGCCCTTGGGATGGCCTGTGGGAGCTTATCCCGGTCCTCAAGTATGTTACTCAGTTGCTCCTATTTCATATTCATTTTGTCCAATGAAGATGCTTTGTTGTGTTATAGATTAGAATCGTTTTGTTACGCAAAATGATTTTTTTTCGCATTTTCTAGGGTCCATATTATTGTGGTGTTGGTGCTGAAAAATCTTTTGGACGTGACATTTCTGATGCTCACTATAAAGCTTGCCTGTATGCTGGAATTAACATCAGTGGCACCAATGGGGAAGTTATGCCTGGCCAGGTATTCMCTTACATCATTCTAGTATGTCTWCCAGTCATAAATTTGCTTTGAATCTTGTAACTCAATAGCTGTATATCCACTTGTACCTACAGTGGGAATTCCAGGTTGGTCCTAGTGTTGGGATTGAAGCAGGAGATCATATCTGGTGTGCCAGATATATTCTTGAGGTATTCTCCTGCAATTTGTATGTTYCCCTCTGCGCTTATCAGTTACAACTATAGTTTTGTAATTTGCTGCCCTATCGTTTTATTATTCATTATTTTTCTACTTGAATTCTGCTTGAAAGAWAATAAGCTACTTTGACACAGACTCGAAGTGAAAGTGACCATATGAGAATCAAACTGACCTTGGAATTATRTGTGATTAACAACCGAATCTAATCTCTTATGGAAGACATAAATTAATAATACTTAATAGGCTCCAATGTGGATGACCTCCCGGAATAATCACTTTTGGTTCATGTTAGCCGACCCCTCATATGTSATTAAGGCTTTGATTGATTGATTGAATAGGCTCCAATGTGACCCAAACTCACCAAGGGTAAATAAATGCTATTTTACCTGTATTGTATGGCTAACTATGGCTAACCRGATATAACCATAACTGAATTGTTAAACTGAATAATTTAAGAATCATAAGTAGCTTTATAATGTAGGGACATTGGGGTGACTCATGACGAGGGAGTGAGGCACAAATGAAATAGGTCTAAAATGAACTATTGATGAATATWTAAGTTTGCAATTGAAGATCCACATTATCATCTAATTGTAAAACATAATTGCTAATGCTCAACAGAACCTAGTCCTTTAAGTAGAAGCCAAATTCATTAGAAGTTTAGCACATTGTGAAACCTTGATCCATATCAATATATGTAGGCTGAAGAAATTACAGCTCAAATTTTGTTATTAGTTGTAGCTTTAGTGTTGAGTTAAGTATAAACTATAAAGATGGGCACTCAACTTTAGACAAAATTGCAATTTGAGCACTCAACTTTAGACAAAATTGCAATTTGAGCACTCAACTTTGAAAAGTTGCAAGTTGATTACTAATTTTGGTTAACTCATACATTTTATGACTTTCCGTCAATATTGTTGTTAAGTCCATTAGACAGCAGATTAATCTAATAAGTAATTGCTTTTAATGTCTGTGAAATTTCTTTATTTAGCACTGTTACTATAGTTCTACCCTCCTCCATCCTTAAATCTCTTGCTACTAGTCCAGCACCACAATCAAAATCCTAGCAGTCATGCTACCAATTTGCCACTGACCATTCAATCCACTAGAGAACCCCCCAAAAAAGCACCATGCACCAGTGCACCACCACCCAAAAAAATCACGGGTCACCRCGATGGAACCAACTATTAAGAAAAAAAACCCACCATTACCACCATTAAATTTGAACCAACTATTAAAGAATTGCTTAATTTGTACACAATGATCATAAAAAAAAAAAAAAAAAAAAGTTTGCACTCCCATTCAATAGAAGTGAAGAATGTTATACGGAGTACAATGAATCAAACATAAAATTCAGCCAATTGACAATTACAATTTCTTCAAAGCTGCCATAAATGAAAAACCATACTCACTATCAAATTTGAAAGAAAACCATCAAATTCAAACCCATAATTAGAAGTAAAAGTGTTGGGTAAAGCGGGTTTCCGTTAACATTAATGAAAACGATCTAATATACTGTAATTTTGATAGTATTTTTTTGTGTAACTTTAACCATTTTTATTGTAACCTGGATGGTTGAGGGTTGAAGATTTGGAATGTCGAATTAACTTGGATGAACAATGGCGAGTTTGTAGTAAGTAGTAACTAGTAAGCGGTGAAGGTTGAGTATGATTTCCAGATTTTGAATGACATGGCTTTGGTGTTAATTAGGATAAGTAAGATTTTTAGGGGCTAATCATAACAATTAATATATTTAATATTAAAAGTTAATAGAGAGTGAGGGATAGCTCAAGTGGTTAAAGCTTCCTTCTCGAGGTGATCCTGTGATCGATTCTCATCCCGCCCTTGTATATATATATAACAGAGGATCTACAAATGATTACTCTAACTGCAACTTATCTCATTTTGCAACTTTCAATAAACTTTAGTACTTTCCATTACCTTAACTCCTTTAGTGTTATGGATTTGTTAACAAACTCCTTGATTTACTTTAACAAGTTAATTTCCCTTTAAACAGAGAATTACTGAACAAGCTGGTGTAGTTTTGACTCTTGATCCAAAGCCCATCGAGGTACTAATAACTTTTCTTTTGTATTAGTAATACGAATTTTTCATGTGTTATCCGTCTGAAATCTTTGCAACTCGTCAACAGGGTGACTGGAATGGTGCAGGTTGCCATACCAATTACAGGTATCTTCTTGAAGAATTTAGTATTTATTCCTGTAAATGTCTAGTCTTTTGAAATTTCGAAATGTTCTTTGGAAGGCCATAAAGGGGATAGAAATAATTTTGCAGATTAATAATCTTTTATTGAATACATTACAGTACTTTCGAGCATAAATTAGACTAGTTAGTAGCTATTTTTGTCATAGTGAATCAGGAAGTATATTGATGTATATTATTACTACACAGTGATTTTATGTTAACTCTTGAGTCCTCTGGTTTGTAAGACAAAAWTTTATTTAAGGCATYTGTATTATAGGKGCCWCAACCRTGCTAAACAGCTCATTAWTATGAAAATTAAGGAATGTAAACAGCTCAGATATATTAGACCTAGGCACCTAGCAAGTTATTAAAAATAATGAGCATGCTGGTTGGTTTTTGTAGCACTAAAACAATGAGAGAAGATGGTGGTTTCGAAGTGATAAAAAAAGCGATTTTGAATCTTTCATTACGCCATAAGGAGCATATTAGTGCATATGGAGAAGGCAATGAGAGAAGGTTGACTGGAAAGCATGAAACTGCCAGCATCGATTCATTCTCTTGGGTATAGTCATTATGCCTTCCCTTTAATTGACATTATATTTAGAGTTATTTTTCTCATGAGAGGGTGTTCAACAAACAATTTGATTATGTCCAGGGTGTTGCCAACCGTGGTTGCTCAATCCGTGTGGGCCGTGATACTGAAAAGGAAGGCAAAGGTAACAATGCTCCTTTTGCCATAACTTACTGTCTTACTTGATATGGCTTGATTTTAGAGTCAGGGTTTAGAAGACTGTCTATATTTTCCTATGAATTTACAATGTACAACGATTGTTGGATTTTCTCAAAGTTAATTGTTAACCTAAAAACAAACTAGATGTCTGGTTAAAGAAAATGAACATGGTACATTTTTTATTTATTTTTAGATGGTTAGAGCTTATCATCCACTTCCGGGAGATCTTGAGATTGATTCTCGCCCTTATGGCTTTCTAAACACCCAGTAAAAAACAAAGCTATATAACTGAACTACCTCTATATGTTTAAATTATTAATATTATATTAATGCGGAAGTAACTTGCTTCAAGTTGCATCATAGCATGCGATTTGGCTAYTCACATTGTTTAGGGTGTCATCTATGGACTATATGGATTCCCTCAAATGTCTGTAGCTTTACTTCAATTTTCCTATCAAGACAACAAAAACAAGTTGATTCCTGCTAGACAATGTTTAATTTCTTGAATATAAATTACTTYGTAAAAAACACATTGTTAATGTTATGATTTAATACTCATCAGGATACTTGGAAGATCGACGACCTGCTTCAAATATGGACCCATATGTGGTAACAGGTTTGCTAGCTGAGACCACAATACTCTGGGAACCCACACTCGAGGCTGAGGCATTAGCAGCTCAAAAACTTGCTCTCAACGTGTAATTCCATCCAAGACAAACTTAAACAAGAATAAGAAATATTGCATATTGCTGTCTTAAACAACTAAGACAACTTTTCAACTGGATCGAACTTGCTATATTTAGTGATTAGGATTGTTTAAAGCTGTCAAAGCTTTCTCCATATATCTTAGCTTTTCTATGTTTTGTTCATTCAAGGTTTGATGAACAACTATTTGATATCGTTGCCCTTAATGCGTTTGGTCCCGTTAGTTGCCAAGGCCAATTCGCATCGTGTTTACTACTGAGAGTAGTTGAAATGCGAATTTTATTTGTGTTAATGTATTTGTTGCCAGAAAGTGTCTTGGAAGTTTTGTCAATGGTTTATTGATCTACTTGCTCATGAAGTTGGATGAGACATTTTGCATAATGTGTCTTTTCACTCCCAAACGTGTAGTAATTTGTTCGACTTCCTCATATCACTCGATATCTTTGTGCAAAGTACAAACCCTAAGGGATTAGGGAATTTGTTCTTGTTAACATTTATGGGAAAAAATAATCAACTTTCGTGTTTATTTTATAAATAGTTGTTGTTGTGACAAGTGTAACGAGATATTTGAAATTAGAGGAACTGGGGTGAACAGGCTCCACTTCAACAATGAATGTTGATTCTCCGACTTGTGCTTGTCAAGACGTTAGAATCAATCTCCGATTCTCTAAGTCTGAAAGCTTGAGCATCCTCCGGATCACCTGAAACAAAAGAGATAATCTAATCGATTATCTCCCTTCGAGTCAACACTTCTACAAAAAAAAAGGTAATAGAGTAAATAGAGTGACTTAAATGAAATTTTCCTATTTTGTTGAAAAAGTAGGTGAGTTAATGAATGAAAGATTGAGGTGATGTAAAGGAATCTAACTTGAAAAATGTGCAATCATTGATGGGTATTTATATTGTCTATCAATGATTGTCCTCCTAATGGTTATGCGACATGTGGCATACGCCTATAGGTCACTTGTTATTGGCTAGCCTTAATGATACGTGTCATTTACCGTATTAAATTAATTATGGGATATTTCCCCATATACCCCTGAATTTAAGCCTAATAACTCATATACCCTCGTGTTTTTAGAAACAGCTCATATACCCCTCACATTAGAGAAAATAGCCCAAATATCCTTAATGAGACCAAAAACCGTGAAATAGTTAACATCGTTAGTATTTTTTCCAATTAACCTCTAATTCAACCTAATTAACCCATAATCTCATCTCTCTCCTCCATTCTTCAACCTTCATCCTTCTTTCTCCTCCTCCTTCCTACCTCCATTACCACCACCATTTCTCTCTCTTCAAACCCTTTCTCATCCATCATCTGACCTCCAATCAGTTGAATCGTGTTCCAAAGGACTGTGTTTATAGTGCAGGATCTTCCATTGCTGCAAAAACCATTAATCAGATATGGTTTCATCAATATCTGACAAATTGACTTGAACTACTAGTACATTATCAATTTATCATTACCTTATGAGCTGCCTACATTTTGGACATCTTTTGCCACATTTATCAGCAGCAGATTTCAGGCAATTCTTGCAAAAACTACAACAACACAAATTCATGTCATATTTCTAAAAATTAAAAATTAATGCAACTTTCATCATTATATTTTGAAATTTTACCATCTAAAATCTTATATAAATATACCTGTGACCACAAGGTGTGGTGCTTGGCTCATAACAGATTTCCAAGCATATCTGGAAAAATCAAAAGCAACCCATTTTTTAAAAAATAAACCAAAAACTCACAACAACCAAAATTTTTATTGTGTATACAAAGGGAAAAAGGTCAAGGAATTAATTTAGGAATTTTATAGTTGAATCCCACAAACTTGAATTCGAAAAAAGGGGGCAGCAGAGAATGTGGAACTCACGAAATCGATCCCACGAACTTGAATTCGAACACGAATTTGAACGGTGGTGGTGTTAGGGTTTGAGTTAGGGTGCCGGTGGAGGGGGAGGTTCGACGTTGGTTTAATGGTGGTGGGTGTGGGTAATTGTTGTTGCCGCTGAGCGTGAGAGAGGAGGCATTGGCAGGTGTGATTTGAAGATGGTGGTGATGGATGAAGGACTGCGGTGAGGGTGGTGGCAATTGGAGGTCAGATGATGGATGAGAATGGGTTTGAAGAGAGAGAAATGGTGGTGGTAATGGAGGTAGGAAGGAGGAGGAGAAAGAAGGATGAAGGTTGAAGAATGGAGGAGAGAGATGAGATTATGGGTTAATTAGGTTGAATTAGAGGTTAATTGAAAAAAATACTAACGGTGTTAACTATTTAATGGTTTTTGGCCTCATTAAGGGTATTTGGGCTATTTTCTTTAATGTGAGGGGTATATGAGCTGTTTCTAAAAACACGGGGGTATATGGGTTATTAGGCTTAAACTCAGGGGTATATGGGGAAATATCCCATTAATTATTTATAAAACCTATCCTATTTTAATAATTCAAAAATATATACAAGTAGTAAAAGAATAAGAAAGGCTTGATCCCTTGAGTAGATTGTTAACTTTCAAAACTTAAAATTCAATGTAATGTGAAATTTAATAAGGGGTCGTTTGGTTCATTAGAGAAGTAAAAATTTTCATGAGTTTCCAATTTATAGGAATTAAATTCCATCTCATGGGAATTTCACAAATTTGTTTGGTTAGAAATGAGGGAATTAAATTCTCACATGAATTGTAACTTAATTACCAAGGGGGCGTGGTAAGTAAATTCCCATGTTTTGTGGAAAGTCAAAATTCACATGAATTTTCAATGCCCACATTTCTCCTTTTATGTGTTAACCAAACAACAAGGCCAAAGTGAAATTCATGGGATTTTGAGCACCCATACGAAGTTTAGGCAACCAAACAACCCCTAATATGTATATACACTATTTACGGTATTTATATAGTTACGATTATGGGGGGTTTAAAATCGTGATTATTTAATATTAAAAGTAGATCTATACTACTATATACGAGTGACAGCACAATAAACCGTTCTAACTCCATAATTTTTATTAGCTTCACTTATTAATACGATAAATAGTCAACCTTGAGAATTTAATCAATTATATTATTATATTAACGGTAGAGTCTAGATAACAAAGACTCCTATCTTCCCTTGCTTTAAACCAATTTTGAACTAAGTCAAAAACGATTCTAAACCAATTTAATTAACACAAATATGATCGCAACTTGTATGAATTAGAATTGGAATCATTAATATTTAGGAGACTTCATTAACCATAATTATTCTAATCACATAAATGCTTAAAATTATTATATTGAACATAGACTTAATATAAATTAGGGGTTACTCAACTATATGATCTAAACTAAGCCAAACCATATAAATAACAATAATTAACAATCATACACACACTAATAATATGTGTAATCATAATTTTAATCAATGAATCACAAGCAAATTCAAATAATAATCAATCGATAAATTACTCAACCAAAACATATCAATAATTTGAATTCTAATAAAATCGCAAGTTGGATGACAAGAACAATAATTGGAATCAAGTTGTAAAAGAAAACTCATTAATTTGTGCGCTCGAGAACTTCGTACGAAACTTGTCTTCGACCCCACGAATCGTCGTCACTCTCGTTCTACCTTGGATTTGAGACTAAGCTTCCTTCCAACGGCTATCTCCTCTTCCAAAATTATTCAACCACAAACTCAATCAAACTCTCCCCCTCTCTATAATTTTTGGTATAATTGTATGCCCTCTCTCTTTGATAAAATCGAGTTGTATTTATACTCGTGAACTGATTTTCGGCAACCAAAATGCTGTCTTCTATTAGGATATCTTTATTTCGCTAATTATCCAAAGTCTTAGTAGAATTTGAGATATTTGAAGTAACTTGATGAATATCTCTGGGTTTTTTTTGTTGCTAAGAGAGTCATAAGGGCGAGAATGAGAATCGATCTCAGGATCTCTGAAATTGGGAGGAAAGTTTTAACTATTTGAGCTATCCCTCACTCTCTGAATATCTCTGTTTTTAACCAACTGAACTCACATCGCGGTCACGCTTCCCATCTTTTATTTCTTTCTATTTTTTTTGTTGCCTAACAAACTCCCAATCTTCATTTTTATTTTTTTCCTTATCCTTCACGTATTGATTTTGTTGCTGCTTTATTTGATTTCCTCATTTTATTTTCCTACAAAAAAACAATGTATTATCAAGTATCAATTATTATAAAAATAACTATAAAATAAAGTAGTGGTATAAAATAGTATCTAAAATAATAATGTAACTAATTTCATAAAATTTCTTCCTCTCTCAAAAAACCCTAACCTCCTCTCTTCTCTTCTTGCTTTCCTCTAGCTTTTTCATAGATTTTGGGGCTACTACCAACCTTTAGGTTGATGGTAAGCCCTCTTTTCTCTTTTATTGTTTTTAGTTTTAGGGTTTTCAATAAATCTCCTTATATTCTCCTTTGTGAAATTATTCATTCCATTGTATTGGATCTATAATTCTCCTTTGTGAGATTATTCATTCCATTCAATTGGATCTTTTTTCTCCTTTGTGAGATTCTTTTTCATTCTGTTGCATTGGATCGAATTTTCTCCTTTGTGAGATTTGTTTAGAGTTTGTGTTGTTTTATTTCTGTTTTTTTTTATATATTTTCAATCTATGGATTTTTGTGAAGTTGATTCATCGATAAAGGATCGTATGGGATTGCAAAAGTTTTTGTTTTATCGGATACAAGCTAATGAATTAGATATGAGCAAGAGATGTCCCACAGTGCAAGATCTATTCGACGATCGTATTTTTGATGAAGGAAAATTTTATTTAATTCAATTTTTTTTGTATTTGATATATTTGATTACTTTTGTAGMTGTCGTATGACTCTTATATTAATGAATTGATTTTCACTCTAATAAAACTAATTTCATAAAATAAATGTTATAAACTTATAAAGCGATTTGGAATAACCTGATAATGAATACAAT
This sequence comes from Bassia scoparia, assembly GCA_008642245.1. Classification (NCBI taxonomy): domain Eukaryota; kingdom Viridiplantae; phylum Streptophyta; class Magnoliopsida; order Caryophyllales; family Amaranthaceae; genus Bassia; species Bassia scoparia. The sequence continues at coordinate 161,452 of SNQN01000239.1, read as the reverse complement.
TCCTTCAAATAGGAAAAGGACACATGACAGGCTATAAAGGTGCCACATCATTTTCCCCTCAAATCAGGTGAAAAGTTTGAGTGGTAAAATGACCATTCGAATTTTCAACAACTCGAAAGTACGTAGGTGAAAAGTTTTTAACCTACTATATATAAGCAGGAGGAGACATTTCACTGCTCTCACTTCTCTCTAACTGCTAAGATTAATTGGGATCCGTCATTGCAGATCTCCAAGTAATTCGTTCAATCGATGTGTAGTCATAATCATAAGGTAATTTAAACAAATTCTTCTTTCGCTTTGTCTTTTTTTGGTTTCGTCGTGTACACTTTCGGACATAAGTTGGATGTTGGGGTGAAATTCATGCCTAGGCCAACATTTGTGGGTTTTCTTATACCATCGATTCGTCGTTGCAAATATTCAAGGGATGATGGCTAGGACAAAACAAACTAGTCACTTGTCCTCAGGCGAGAATGTAACTATAAGCATCTCGACTACGGAATTATTCCCATACAAGGAGAGTGATCAAACTCCTCCATACAAACCATTGGACCATTCGGCTTCTGATAGGACTTTCATGGTTCAGGAGAAGCTGAGGACAGATCCAACGAAGTGGGTCCTCCCGATGACTCGTCCAACCAAGACGAGTCAGATGATGAGACTGTAGGCTCTCTAGCAAAGGGAGAAGTTGAAGAGGAGATTGTCGTATCCAATACAGGAAATTTTATGTCCCCAAAGGTCAATCCGCCCCTGAGTTAATGAAGATCTCGATCTTAATTAACCGTAAACTGCGAAATCTGTCCAGGACCCTTCGCAATCACTTTAATCTCCCTTCTACGGAGAAATTCAAGATTCCCAAGGTCTGAGAGTCTGTCCTCGACATGCCATTTGGATATTACCCACTGTACATTGAGGTGATGAATTATGATGTCCATCCTCCACTGATGAGGTTTATTTCCCAAACACTAAAACACGTTCTACTTTTTTAAGCAATTTGATTTGAATTATTGAAAAGATTTGAGAAGGGGTTGTTTAAAGTATCGTGCACGCAAGGTGAGCAGTTATGAGGTCATAACTAATAAACATTACCATTTTTCCCATCTCTCCTTCCTTCACATAGTTCATTAATCACATTATATATTTCATGTAAATATGGAATAATAATATTTACTTTGACTTTAATTGAAATGTGTAGAACATGTAAATAAATAACCATCTCTTTTATTTTATTTAATATTTTGTATATACTATGTGCATTCACCTTTATTATTTTTAATCAAAAATCGAAAATTTTGTGCATTCACAATAAATTAAGATAATTTCGGACAAACGATTTAGGCAGCTTAAATTGATTTAATTTAAGTGGACATTAAATATTTAGTATCAATGTGCATTAATTCATCATAACCCGCCTAGTAAAATATTTGTATGTCGTTAGGATTTTAAATGGAAAGATCTAAGTTGTTTAGACCAAGTAGAGGCCGCTAGATGCGGAGAAGTGTTGTTAATGTCCTCAGATCACTTTCACACTCGTCCCCGAATCCATACTCTGGTTACCGACCTAGCTAAATGTCGAGTCTTTAGTCTTTGTGGCTAGACTTAAAAATGGGTTTCGTGAACTCCCGAAAAAAGCATGGTGACGACTCTTTACTTGAATTGAGAGATTCTAAATCCAAAGCCAAACATACTCACACTATGCTAAATGCAAGTATTCAATATCTTGCACCCACACTCACAAGCCTCGAGGGTCTCCCTCTCGCACACTAGCCCGAGCCTACAATTCGTTTTTTCGGAGTAGATCAATCAGAAAACATAGGATAGGAGGACGTAGGCAAGAGTTGGCTGAACCTCGTTTAATTCTGGTGTTTCTCTTTATTGATTTACATATTATTTTGCTGCACAGGAACCAGCCCAATTGGTTCCTCCCTTAACCGAAAGAAAAGAAAAATTGCTACTGGTTCTATCAAAACTTAATTTMCCCCCCCCCCCCCCTCTCTTGAGTTCTTCCTAACCTTCAGATTATATATTAAATATTTAAAGCCAAAAACATTGTCTAATTGACATGTCTAGCATTTCCTATATATTAAATGCAAGCTTGTAAAATAATCTTTCATTTGAGATCTTTAATACTCCCTCCATCACGCAAAAATAGAAAAACTCGTATTAGCGACGCTTAACTTTGGAAATAAGGTAATTGTAATTAAGTGTATGAAAAGACTATTTTACCCTTAGAGGAAACAACCACACCACCACTCACGCTGCTACTGCACCGCCCAACCACTCGGCCACCTTGCTGCCACTGCACCACCCAACCACCGTCGACCTTGCTCGCAAGCCACCACCAAACCCAGTCATAAGTAGATCGAAGAGAGAGAGAGAGGGAGTTGTGGTTTCGAGTGGTGGTCGCCATTTGGTTGTGGTGGTGATGGTGGTGTTGGTCGCGATTTTACCCTTAGTGGTTTCGAGTTGTGGTGGTGATGGTAGTGGTGGTTTCGAGTAGATCGAAGAGAGAGAGAAGGGATGGGTAGATCGAAGAGAGAGAGAAAGAGAGAGAGAGAGAGAGAAGGGTAGATCGAAGAGAGAGAGAAAAGGGAGTGGGGAAGACAGAGGAGTGGTGGTTGCGGTCGTGGGAGTGGTGCAAGGGGTTTCTGGGTTTTTGACGGGAGCATGAGGGAGAATGAAGAAGGGGTGAAGGAGGAGGTGCGGATAGCGGTGGCGCTGCGGTGGAGTTTGGGGAGGAGGAAGGTGGGTTTTGCGGTGAAGAGGGTGTTGTTGTGAGGGTGTTAAAAGGAGTTGGGGAAATTGAGGGTGTTGCTGTGAGAGAGACAGGAGAGAGAATGTGTTTCGAATGAGTGAGGGTGTTAAATTGATTTGGGGTAAATTTTTTGATGAATGGTTTGATGATAAAAGGAGTTGGGGATGTTAAATTTGGTAGGAGTAATTAGTTTAGGTTGAGATGAATTAGGATATAAGTATTTTAATTTGTTATTGTTTAAAATATTTAGTAAGGGTAGTCTTGTAATTTTATTGTTAAAAACTTTCCAAAAATAAAAAAATAGAAGTGTTGCTATTATTATGTGACACCCATTTTAGGAAAGTGTTGCTATTATTGCGTGACGGAGGGAGTATATAATTATTCTCGTGTCTGCTTGATTGCCATTTTTATGTTGACGTTTTCCCGTACCCATGTCGTGTCCACCGTGTTTGTGCCTATAGACACCTACATTTGTCCCCTACTTAAAACCGATGATATTACTATATTACGATGCAATTGGTTCAATCTAAAATAACATTTTCCTCAAATAATGCATATGATCTGAAAAGTTGAATTTCATAGTCGATTTATAAGCTAAGATTATGATTCCTAAGCCTAGAGTGTACCTAGAAACATGTTTTTAACTTTCAATATTTCTCTTTTATTTTTAGATACTTTTCTAGAACTTTTCTTAAATATTTTTGAATCTTCTAAGCTTTTTCGTATTTATGTAGCCTTATTCTTAATTTAAAAAAATTCAAAATAAATAAAAGATTTTCATAAAAATAAAAAAAAATCTTCAAACAATAAAATTCGTCGAAATTTTAATAAATATTTTTTCACAAAATAATTTTAAATAAAACTGACTAAAAACAATTAAATGGACAAAATCGAGCATGATGAAATGCAAACGTACGAAAATTTCCAAAACACGAACCTAGACTGATACACGTACACTTGCATATCAAGCTACATATCAAAGCAATAACAGAATAAGAAAATACATATAAAATGAAATCGAAAGATTTTATTTTATCACGGATCTTAGAAACAAGCCAAAAATGGCAAGCACCATAATGGGCGGATATCCGCCCATATGGGCATTTATACGCTTGTGTGGGCAGTTATCCACTCAGCTTCGTACTCTCCACGTGACTCTGGCCTATAAATAGGCCCGTAAATCTGGCTTTTAGACCAACTTTGGCTCATTTGTGACTTGTGTATTTGTGAGTTCGAGCATTTCTCTTTCAATTCTCTATCAAAAGATCTTTCAAAGCACGTTCAAAACACTCTCAAAATCAATCAAACACATTCAATTCAATAGATTTAAGCATTCAATAGCATTTGTTCAAGAAATTGTTCGACCACAAGCGTTGCGATTTGCAAGGCAAACTTTTTAATTTTAACCATTGTTTTCTCAAGTTCTTGACTACGATCAAGGATAAGCATCATGTATATTCTATTCTTTTTCATGTATAGTTTTTGCAATCACCATTAATTTGCTCTAAGCTAGAACTACAAAATACATGCATTCACAGTAAATGAGGATAATTTTGAACGATCGGTTTATGATCCTTTAATTAATTTAATTTCAAGTGGTCATTCAAATTATTAAACTTTATGTGTATTGATTCATACTCGCCTAGAATTCATCTTTGTGCTTTTAAGGTCAAATATAGAATATGATTGTTAGTTGTTCAATATTATGGTGGTAAATTTGCAATTGAGACCAAATAGAGGCCACTAGATGCGAGGGGACGTTGTGCACTACTTCACCTTTATCCTCGTCCTCGAATCTATAAGTGATTTTGGTGCACGATCAGGAAATAATGGAGTCTTTAACCTCACATTTCCATAATAGCAAGTTCAACAACTCTTGAAGAAAGTACGATGGCGCGCGACTTCCTCTATTTGATTTTTCGAGTATCGCTAATTCTCTAAATCGAGCATACTCACACTATGCTCAATACAAGTATTCAATAACTTGTCTCCCACATTCGTAGGTCTCAAAGGCATCCCCTAATAACCCTAAACCGTGCAAACTAGATAGAAAGCTTGCAAACACCATGTAAATATTTAGCTTTACCCAATTAAATTGCTTAATGACAACGATTGATTAAAAATATTAACGAAGTCAACTTTATGTGTAAAATACAAAACACTAGTTATAACATAAAGTCGGGGCAATTCATCTCAACTTATAAACAACTTCATGGGTTTCGATTTATTTTTTACGTTTGTAAAATTGCACTTCAATTAAGGTAAATTAATACTCGAATAAGGTATGTTAGTATTTCTTGAAAGTTGAATTATTTTTTAAATTTATTTGAGATGTGTGCAATAAAATTAAAGTGAGTCTTTCCATATTCACCCATTGTAAAAATGAGTGGATAAGATAAATTTTGGTGAAAAGATCAAGAATAGTGAGGAAATAAGGGGTAATATGCTCATGTCAGGGGGAGTTAATATGAGATATTTTAATGTTGAAAGTAACATTAATGTGTAAAGAAGTAAAGCATGAAAAAAAAAACAAACGTAAACAATAAACTAGAATAGGGGAGTACTACTAAAACAACCACCACCTTATTTTTTTCCCTCCCAACAATCCATAATTTATTATTGCATAGAAAATGTTTAAAAAAATTAAAACAATTAATGAATATTAAATAATAAATGTGCTTCAAAAAAAGTTTAAAATTGATTTTAGAAAATAATCTAATCTAATCTAATCTACTCCGTAATCTAATTTTAACTAATCTAATATCTTATCTAATCTAATCTAATCTAATCTAATCTAATCTAATCCTTCTCCCTCTTCTTCGGATCCCTAAATCCATATGTGTATTTCATCATTTGAACTTCATCTTTTCAGATTTTTCTTGCTTTGAAGTCATATCTCATATACCTTTGAGCCAAAACACTAGTTTCGTTTAAAATGAAAATCAACTTTTGATGTTATGAAAGTATTTTATACGAGTACTTCAATTTAAAATCGAGTGTTTGCTCAGTGATTACCTAATATGGTCATCAAATAGGTCTAATATATATGGTAGGTTGTTTGATATGTACAAGAAATAGGGTGAGTATATATTAATGGGAAAAAACAACTCCTAGAAATAAAACTTTACTAGATTAGCTTACCGTGCAATGCAAAGTTTATTAGGGAAATTTCCAATGGTAACAGGTACAAGTTTTTACGAATTCTCATTGGTAGGTATGAATTTCTTAAAATCCCAATTATAGGCATGTGTTTTTATCTCATTCCCAACCGTAACCTTGTTTGCCTATTTTCTGTCAACTAAGTGTTAAATATTAACCACAGTTAAAAATTTACATATTGCAAAAAGTATTCACTACCCCTTATTTCCCTTTTCTATTTTAATTTTTTTTACTTCCCTTAACCCTCATGCCTCAATGCCTCATTAGAATATCATTTCATTTATCATCTAACTTAAACCCCTTCCTATTTCGTTAAAAAAATAAAAAAAATCCCGACACCTCACCCCACCATCAATGGTCGACACCACCACCACTATTATTCATCCCCTCTTACATCTTTGCAGCCCCCACCAGCAGCATTGACACCACCGCCCCTCCGCTCCACTTCACAACCAGCACCGACCCCACAACTCCTCTTAGACGCCACCAACGACCCCACAACAATCCTCGTCCACACTCCTCGGCCTCCTCCACCAAGAATCGACCACCAATGTTGTTCGAGTCGCAACAATTAACCACCAACATCATCAAATGCGAATAATTTTCCACAACCACCAACTTCAGATCTAAATGCTCTTGGTAGCAATTTGGTTCGAATTTGTGTTGTGGTAAGGGCGAATTGAGGGTTGTGTTCGAAGGTGGGTGGGGTGGTGAGTTTGGTTGTGCAGGCTGGTGGCGACGCAATTCTGGGTTGTGGGATTGGTGGGGTTGTGATATCTAACCATGGTTGCCAAACTAACCCTCTTTTAACGGAATTTAGCAAAACTTAACGAAAAATAGACAATTAAGGTTACAGTTGAGAATGAGATAAAAACACATGCCTATAATTGGGATTAAAAAAAAACTCATATCTACCATTGAGAATCTGCAAAAACTCGTATCTACCATTGGGAATTTCTCAAGTTTATATAGCAAAATAATAATGTAGATTTTTTTAAAGAATGGCAGAAATTAAAGAATTTGACGGCATTAAAAATTACATGTGAAAAAAAGATGAAGAGAAAGTGAAAAATAAACATATTGAACGTTTTGATGAAATAACATTTTTACTAATCACTATTTGCACGACTTGCAATTAATGTAAAGTAGTTAAAGATTTTCAAGAGAAAAAAGAAAATAAATGACGTTACAAATAATTTTCGTGGGAAAAATTTGTTGAGAATATGATATGTGAGTTATGAAAATTGAAAATTGTACACTAATATTATAATTACTTCCTCCGTCCATGGAGAATTTACCTTAATTATCTACGAACCATTGCTAATTAATTAAGTTTATGATGACCCCAGGAGGAGAAAGCTTCAAATGAAATGAGAGGGGAGGAACCGAGGAAGGATTGTTAATTACATAAAGATTATGTAAAAAGGGATACAAAATTTGCAATTTATTCTTTTATGATTGGTTGGTGTATGTAGTCCTCGACCTCCTCGTAGAAACTGAGTGTATATCTATTACCTCTACATCGTCATGAAATAAATTTCTGTGATTCTCAAAATACTAAAAAAAAATGGAGAGGATTAGGAGATTTGAGCATCTTTAATTACAATATATTGCATTTTTTGTTAAAGATATGGATTAATTATATCGTTACATTACTTACATACATTCACATGCGTGCCTTGTGTAATTGTGAACTGTGTGTATGTCACAAAGAAATAAACAAAAGTTACAATAAGACTTGAGAGCATGAGTAATGACATCCTCATCATATCATCCTTATTCTCTTTTGCCCGCCACCACTCCCCAAAATCACAAACTCAGATATGGAGACACATTGAAATTAGCTAATTAGAAAGTGTTATACATTTTGTGTATGTGGTCCCTATAAACACTAAGCGTATTTGTAACCTCTTCCGATGACGTGAATAAATATTGATATCCCGTAATAGAAAGTGGATTTATACGATTCCTCAATTCCAAACCTCTCCATTGTTCTACTTGTTCGGTTTCTTAGAGTATTATCTCCATCATACTCCATCTCCGTACATCAAAAACTATCTCCCAAAAAAATAAGGGATTTTATCATAGGTGCCCCTGAACTTTAACGTTTTTTTCAAAATGCACATCACTTTTTTGACCCCTTCCAAATTGCCCTTTAACTTTCAAAAACCTYAAAAAAGTGACTTTTTAGGGAAAAAATTAACGGGCTTTTAACGGAGTCTATTTGACTCGTGTATGTAGTATCTTGTGGGTCCCACTTCATTTACTATGTAGTATCTTGTGGGTCCCACTTCATTTACTTAACAACGGTTATAATAATAAGTTGAATCTCAATCTCACATTATCTCATTCTTCTCCCTTCTTCTTCTTCGTGAAATACCCTGCAATAATGGTTTCTTCTTCATCTYTCAATTCTACACCAAACCAAGACTTACACAGGTTCTTGTTCAATCTTAGGTWTGAWCAGAGGGTGTGCAAATGCAGAATTGGAAGAAAATGTGATGTGCGAATTTCTGATTCCACTAAAAACCCTAATCGGCTCTATTATTGTTGCAGAGAATGTGGGTTTGTTGATTGGTGTGTTCCTCGAATAGATGAAGCAACTGTCAATGGCTTCTATGGCAATAGTGGTATAGTCAATGGTGGTTATGACAATTTAACTGCTGAATTCAAAGAGTT
>SNQN01000239.1:136873-152749 GCA_008642245.1 Bassia scoparia | reverse complement strand
TGGGATAGGTTTGAAAGGGTAGTTCTATATGTATGGATTGAATGATATTGTAGCACATTGTAATATATGTATGGATTGAATGAAATTGTAGCACAATCTTTTGTAAGTGAATTGAACGACAATGAATTGCAATGAATTCCAATTTTCCAATGTTTAAACTTCATTATTGGGCATCCAAATGTGCATACATTACCAGAAAACCCTTTCAACTTCAATTCCCAACTTCATTCGAATTCTATGCTTGGAATTGATTTTGACAATGTTGGGTAAAAGAATTAAATGAAGTGGGACCCACAAGATACTACATACACGAGTCAAATAGACTCCGTTAAAAGCCCGTTAATTTTTTCCCCAAAAAGTCACTTTTTTGAGGTTTTTGAAAGTTGAAGGGCAATTTGGAAGGGGTCAAAAAGGTGATGTGTATTTTGGAAAAAACGTTAAAGTTCAGGGGCACCTATGATAAAATCCCAAAAAATAATAATAAAAAAAAGAAAACGAAAATGTTATAAGGTTATGTTTAAGGTGTTAAAAATAAAAATAAAAACTTAAAGCAAACATTAATTATGTTGATACTTGTGTAATTTTATTTTATTTTTCTAAATTATTTCCATAAGTAAAAGTGGATTTAATACTTATATATAGGGATGAGCAAAAACAGTGGGTAACCGACCCGGTACCTGGAACCGGTCCGGAACCGGTTGGATCGGTACCGGTTTCGGTTCCAAAAATGAGGAATCGGTGGTGACCGRTTCCGGTTCCGGGTACAAAAATTTTGGAACCGGTACCCAGTGGGTACCCGGTGGTACCGGTTYCGGTACCGGGTATCCGACACCACCGGTTTTATAACCAGTACCAAGTAACTGGTTATGACTTTTGAGTTTATTAAATACATTTGTTAAGGTAAAAAAACCCAAATTATATAAACTATAGAAACTTGAAATACTATTGTATAAAGCATTGTGTTTTTGTGGCCAAATACACATATACAAGTATGAAATTAGCTAGGATAATCTTTGCCTTTTACTTTTTTTTATTTTTTAAAAAATCTAACCAGGTAACCGGTTCCCAACGGTTCCTGATCCGGTTTCAAAAATTTTGGAACCGGTCCAACCGGTTCCGGTTTCACCCAAAACGACCGGGTACCCGGTCTTGCTCAACCCTATTTATATACAAAGTATAGCCCCGAGGCTAAACATAATTACATAACCAATGTCATTGAGAAAATTCCAAGTCACAAGTGGGCTTACGTATGCACTGACGCAAGAGATGTACAATGCGATATTGATTCATGCCACTTCATCACATTGAGAATGCTACTCTTACATTTTAAAAAAGTCAACACGTTAGTAACACTAAGTATACGCTTCTTCCTAATCACGAAACATTATGGCGTAATTGACACTACTAATCAATAATCATTACATTTGATAATTGTTGTAATCTTGTACTCAAAAGCTAAAATAAACATCAATGCTTAAAATGAAGGTAAAGGATAATTTAATTGTTTAAAACTTCCGATTACCAATTCTCATCTCCACTCTTTGAGGTTCTAAACCCATAAAGAACACCCGTGCTTAAAAATAATTGATGAAGTTAACGATGGAAAGTTAAAAATAATATTACAAAGTGAAAGAGAAAAGTAGAGAATATATACTAAACATTTTAATCCACTTTCACATTATGAGCCTAAGAAAGAGGGAAGAAAATAAAAAAAATTACATTCCCAATTTTTTTAATGATTAACCCACCTTCACAATTTTTTTTACGAGCCCAATTCCCTCAATATCCCACAAATATTCATGAAAATATTTCATTAAAAATCATAAAATCCAGTGCTACGTCCAAATTTTTTTTTTCGTATTATTCAATGTTTGTAATTCTTCAAATTTTCTTCAAATTTTCTCCAATTTTTCCGCCTTGATCACCGGGTTAGCCTTAGCGATTGCGTCCTTGCCAAGTGTCTTGTAATCAAACGTGCACCCATGTTGTTCCGGGTATCGGTGGGACCCACARAACACCAACCCACACCTACACTTGAACCCCGTCAACCCAACCTTCTTCCGACATGTCAAACATCGATTGGGTTGGGCYGATGGGGTCGATGGAGTTGCCACGGGCCTTGWTTGRGCCTCGGCGATTGAGACRGACTTCTCAACCGCCGAGGTCCAACCCACCTCAGTCGAGCCAGACAAATTAAACTTGRTCGACTGGGTGGATGGGCCCACACCCTTGCCCAACCCCGAAAGTTTTTCAACTTTTTCGAGRTTGGGCARAGGGTGTGGGTGCGGGCTGGTACTATCTAAGGCGGCTTTCGCGAGCGCATCTTGTTCTTCCTTTAACCGGAAATCCCTGTAACATTTAGAGCATAGATTTAACGTAGCTGAACTCCCAAAAAAGCCACAATTATTTGCGCATAATATATGGCCTTCTTGTGCTTGATGATATCCGTGCTCTTCTGCCATTGTTCCAACTGTTTCTTGATCAAATCAAATCACAACTTTTTTTTTCCCCTTTATTATATGATTTTCCTCCTTGTCACAGAATAATAATAATAATAATAATATTCAACCAACAGATCTGCAAATCAACAAAACAAAAATTTTATCAGGACAACATAGTCATAAGGCTTATCAATACAACATATGCAAGATAATACTCCCTCCATATCGATTTATCGTTAAAATAAATATTATCGATTGTTGCAGATAAATCGATACAATTTATAGAAAAAAAAAACGATAATGAAATAAGATTAAGAAGTATATATACCTGAAAAATAATTAAGAAAAGAAGGGTGATGGAAAAATATAAATCTGCAACAAAGTGGAGAAAAGAGGAGGTGTCAAAGAAGGGGATTAGTATAAACTATAAAGAGAGAGATGGATTGAAGGAAGAATGGCAGAATATTATTATAGAGAAATTAAGGTGATAAGGAAAGAGAATATGGTGGAAACAACGGGGAAAAAGGGGACAAATGATGATGTTGTTGTTGAATAATTAAAAACTAATAAGAATTCAATTGTAAAGGGGACCAATTACCAATTATTTATTTATTTATATATATATATATGCATAGATTAATCCTCTCCTTCAATTATATATAAGCGTGTTTTTGCGGTTTTTGTTTCGATAGATAGAACAACTACCTTAGCTAGCTTTTAAATTGAGACCTCCCGTGGTTACTCGTTAGAGACTTAGAGTCGGTCAATGACTTATACACGTAATGTATGTGTGATGTGTCAATTTTTAATTTTCACAATTAAAACTAATCTATCTAATTAATTATTCCCACTTTTTTTTTACTAGGGTAAAAATAGATAACATAATAACTATGCATCAATCTATACATTAATTTACACATAATTAACTTGTTCAAATTTCAATAATTTCACCTTTATAAAATATTTGATTCATCTTATCACACATAAAACAAGCATATGTTGCTCATGATAGAAGGTGTGTTATGTTTACATTATTTTTCACAGAGGTGTGTTATGACAAGAAGGTGTGTTATGTTTACATTATTTTTTTATTTGAACTTATTATTTTTTCATCTAAATTTATGTTTTTCGCAAGCTTGTTTTGTAGGAGAGAGAAAATAATAAGTATGTATTTTTCAACTTATTTTTTCTAGATGAACTTATTTTAAGATGAATAGAACAAACTCATATCTACGAAGTAGTACAATGTAGATTATTATTATAATTTAAGCTTTTTCCATTAGTGCAAATGGCTCACAAAAATTGAGTTGTATGATTGTATTCATGATGTACCTTTTTTTTAAAAAAAAAATACATCAGTAATATTTCCTACTCTGTATGTCCTTCGCAATTTTTCCTACTTCTTTTAATTATTCTTTGATACATGTATAACTAATAATCATTGTTATTAATAGATATTGTCTTACTTTTCTAATCATGTTTTTTTATGGTGTTCATTTGTTATTCAATAAATTAATAGGAAAAACCTTCTTATCTATGGCTAATGCTGCATGGTGGCATGTATAGGATGGTCCATGTTCCAAGTTTCTCCTCACCATCTGAATAATATCATTTTTAGAAGTGTATTTTAATGCTCATATGCAATTCATTGGACTAACATATAATATTATCGTATGTAATAAAATAAAATTTGAACAAAATATGAAAGCAACAATTATTAAGGAACAAGTACAAACAAGTGAATTTGGACTTAAAATGCAAAAGGAGGCGAGGGTAGTAGAGCCTACACAGGCTGGAAGGAGGGCTAAAGTAGAAAGCGAATTAGAAGCAGACACGGCAAAACAATGGACATTTAATTGGAAGATATATTATTCGTACGGAGTATAATGATATTGCTAACGGACGTCCTAAAACGCTTGATAAGAACWAAATACATTTTCTAAAATGATACTCCGTATAAATTTGGGAATACATTCACACGTCAATCGATGTAATTAATGTTTGTATCCATTTAATTTTTCCAGTTTTAGTTATCTCATCTAACACATCTATCGGGAGATCATTAGCTTTTGCCTCCATATAATACAAGTAGTAATCTTAAAATGTGATTTGTTGTATGATTAATCATATAATTTTGTTCATCTTTTGTACACGCGTTATGCTTTCTGAGGTTCGATGTGGCGCTTTTGAATTGGTCTATTATGCAAATACATCAACTTTTTTTTCCTCCTGTTTTTTTCTAGGTTAGGTTGGTAAGGTGTTGTTATTAAGATATCATCATGAGTTCATTTTTTTCTTTTCTTTTCTCCTGTTTTGGTGCCCCTATTCTCATGCTAATTCTACTTTGCATGTATATGCACAATACACTTGTATGTCTTAGTAGCAAAGCTAATGTCAAATCATAAAGGAATTCTAACAAGTGGGAAAAAAAATCTTAGGTCTGAGTGTGAATCGATGAGCTTAAGTTTGAATAGCTTGTGAATAAGCTTGGTAAATGCTTCATCATAGCTTATTTGTGAATTTTTATGTTCGTTTAAAAGAATAATAATGTTCAGAGAATATATTACTCCGTAGATGTCATCAATATTAGACATATTTAAGGAGTACATACAATTATATCGACACCTATGTGGAGTTTACTATGCAAAAAAAATTATATGAATTGGGTGCATGACAAGTCATGTTCGTCTTTGAGATTTGTTTTGGTCGAATACGTTTTGATCCTTGTGATTTCAGATGAGTTAAATATGATTTTTTCAATATTAAGTATAAGTATCATTGGGAAGAGTTATTTTTTTTTTCGAGTTAATGGGGCAATTAGATAAATAATAGCCTAAACAAGGCTAGTTAGAGCTACAAACAGAGTTTCTAGAGTTTCCAAAAGCAGAATCACCCAACAAGCTATACTGGTGACAAAAAAAAAAAAAATGGATCGAATAATGCATGAGATATAGATTATGTTATTGTTCATGATTTGTTTAGGTCCAGTCATATCCTTAAGATTATGTTCCTGTTCATGTTCATGAGTTAAATTTGGTCTTTTCAATATTAGGCATAAATATTAGAAAAAATTGATTTTAATAATTCGTACTTTTGGTCGTATGCTCATAATAATTTGTATTCAATTTAATCTCATAATAATCTCAATTTGTAGCCCATCTTCTCATAATGATCTCATGTTAAAAATAACTTGTAAAAATAGATAATAATTGATGATTAACCAATTTGATCGTGATTGCAGTAGTAGTTGATCGTGATTGAGTTTCGCCAGAATATCGGTCGCTGGATATAGATTGCCAGTAAATCAGTTTATGTAAAAACTAGATCAGAGCTGATCAACTTGAGCTTGGCCCGCAAGCTCGGCCCAGGCCGAAAAATTACGGGGCCTTGGGCATGACTTTTTCGGCCCGAACTTTCCATTTTTGTTCCGGGCTTTGGCGGTAAAGATTAAGGTATTTTATTAGTTAATTTTTTTGGACCCGGTCAGAAAAAACCCATTAGGCACGCGCCTATATTTCGGGCTTTGGACAATGACTTTAGGCCTGAACCTAGGCCCGACCCGACCCCAATTAATGTGTCTTAAATTCACGCCAACCCCGACCCGACCCATGATCACCTCTAGTAAAAATAAAAATAATTAGTTTTGCAATTTAATTAAACTATAATTTATATATGTAAAAAAATCCAAATTAGTTACTTAGCAATTACTATTGTAGGGAAACTTTACATAATATAAAATTGTAAATTGGAGGGAAATTTCCCCCAAACCCATATATTTTTCCTCCAAAGCAACCTCATTCCCTTCCCATCCAAAATAAAATTTCAACTAGTCTTTGATTGGTGGAGAGCAAGTATGTAACATGGGACCACTTACATTAGTGTAAGTGTACCATCTCTCGTCTCCAGTACTCATAAATTCATAATCCATTTGTAAGCCAAATGAAATGAACTCTTCTCTTAAATTCATGTTCAATATCTATTTTTAGAGATTTGAATTCAATTTGAAATTTGAATGAATTTTTTTTAAAAAAAAGAAATTCTATATGATTGAGGTTCCACTTTTTATATACGGTGACAATTTTATTTTTTTCTATTCTACATCGTGGGCTTGAGGTTTTGTAATTACACAACGCGACCTCGAGGTGTTTTTTTTACACGTGATGACAACTAATAATTAAGGTTAACCTAACCCTAAAGCACCTATATATTAAGAAATTCGGAATATCAATTAAGAATGYGTTATACTACTAWATTAAACTTTCAATTTTGATTTTGTCCGCATGCATAGTGTGCAAAAATAGCTAGTACGGAGTACAAGTATATATTAAGAAAAATCAAATCCATATACCATACAAAACATTCATGTATTAACTTGGGGTATCACTTGGGCCTAAATTCTAGTTATATATTAAAAACGAGTTGAAGTTCTCTAGATTTGAATATTGGTTAGTAATATTCTACTCCTTCGTCTTTAATTATTTGCTACATTCTGACTTGTAGCACTATTCATTTGATAACTTCGAGTGTTTGACTGTCTTTAGATTATAATAAACATAAGGAAAAACATAGTTATGATTCATTTTGTTTGATTCGTTTCAATATGTAATTTTCAAATATATAATTATTATAAATTTTTAAATATAAAGTGTTTAACGTTGTGTCTCGAAAATTCCGAAAAAGACAAATGTAACAAATAAAAATATATCCATTGCAGAGCTCCATCTGATTTCAAAAGCAAATAATTCCACTTTAAAAAGCAAATAGATAGTCTAATTAAGAGTAAAGTAGAGACAACTCTTCTTTAATCTTTATACTTGTTGCATTCCATTTCCCATCCATTTCGTTTCAAGGGGATATAACTTAGTAGTATAATAGCAATTCATTTCAAACATATTCTGTAAAACACATTCTGCAGTACACTGCTGCGCAACAACATCATACATACCAACTGTCTTTGATTTTCCATTTCCATCAAACTGCCACTCTTGATTATTGCTTTCTTTTGAAAACGCTCCCATAGGCCAGCTCGATCTTTGGCATTCTCGACTGGCCTGCCAAACTCATCGAAGCAATTGGGTAGGAACATTCGTCAAGGAGGCCTGTGACAATGTTGGGCCTACAGATCCACCTTGAAGACCGTGCTAGGAGAGGAGCGCACTGTTCCGCCATCCATGAGAGGTGCTCCTCGACGCGGAGGCCAGCGGGTACTCTCCGACAGAACGGGCTATGTATTCAAGGCTTAAAGCGCTCTTTATGACGCTGATGATTGACGAGTTCCCTACTCTCCGCCGAGCTTTTCAAGCAGCTTCGACCACTCACCAAAGAGGGTTAAGTCTTTTGGAAAAGGTACCGGGATCGTCGCTTCTTTCTGTCTTAAGAACCAGGTTGGGTCAAGCGTTACCGATGTCTCGTGAGTACGTGAGAGACTATTAAAAGAGAGGTTGAGGAAGTATTCTGATGATCATTAAACGTTTGTGGTTTGATTATGTTTAGTTGGATTTACAAACCTATCGGAGTAGTTTGGAAGGAGAAACTGTCATTACGTGAGATGTTAATAATTATTGGGAAGGACAAAATAAGGAAGCATTGTAAAAGCTGGTGTTGGATAACAATAATGCAAATGTGATGATCTTTGGTTTGTTTTGCCATGTGTGGGGTTCGGTAGGGTTGGGAGAAAACAAATGCTGTGTTGCCCAAATCTGGTGTATGAAATGATGAAAGGTTTAAAAAGTGAGTTTTTCAGACTTAAGGTTATGGTTTGTGTTTCTGATCAAGATGGGGAAACAATTTAACGTGAAAGGAATACTTTGTAAGATTCTTGAATCAATTACTCACCGGAGATTATGTATTGATAACTCGTCAATGGAATTGGGTACAATACCAATTTCAAGAGCATATCCTTGATGATGTTTGGAACGCGAAACCGCGAGCTCATGGCTTAATTTGAAGAATTTCTTAGTGTTGGGTCAAGGTGGAAGCAAAGTTGTGGTTCACCACACGTTCTTGAGCGATGACTGTGGAACTTTAATTGGAGACAATCTTTGCTTATAAATTGGAAGGTTTATCGATTGATGAATGATCGTGGGTGAGTTTGTTGTTGTAATGTCAGCGTTTCCAAAGGATTTGAACTATGAAACCATCCTGACATTATTGTTGATGTTGGAAAGAACATAACCAAAAATGCTATAATGTTCCACTCCTTATTATAGTGGTAGGAAGTCTTTTTTTGGTGCAGCACATAAGTAAGTGGAGGTTGTTTGAATATAGCGGGATTAACAGAAGTTTCTAAATGGGGGGACGGATAAGATTATGTCCTATTAAAGCCAGTTATCACAACCTCGGATCCTCATTTGAAGAGTTGCTTCAGTTATTGTGCAATTATTTCCTAAGGATTATGAAATTCAGAAGCAAATGTTCATTCACATGTGGATGGCTCAAGGATACATCATACCATTAAATGAAGGTCAAAGTATCGAGGATGCTGCAGAGGAACATTTTCTAATATTGTTACGGAGATGCTTCTTTCAAAGCCTCGAGAAGGATATATATGGTGATGTTACTTACATCAAAATCCATGACTTGATGCATGATGTTGCTCAAGAAGTGGGTAGAGAGGAGATCCGTGCAGTCAATTCCATTACAAAGGATTCGGGAAATAAAATTCGTCATGTGGGTGATATTGGTGATGCATGTTCACAAATCTCATGGTGTAGCAACAAGATCCGTTCCTATATTTGTCTTCCTCATGGAGAGGCTCGAGTTCTCACACAAATCGATCACTGGATGTGCCTAAGGGCGTTAAATTTGTCTTCTTCGAATGTCAAAAATTTGCCTCATTCAGTTGGTAAGCTGATGCTTTTAAGGTATCTCAATCTATCTTATAATCGAGAACTAGAGGTACTCCCTGATTGGATCACAAAACTACACAACCTGCAAACACTAATTTTGTGTGGTTGTGCGAGATTGAGGGTGTTTCCAATAGATTTTAGTAAACTAGTAAAACTAAGACACTTTAATTTACGAGATTGTGGCATGTTGATGACTTGTATGCCTCATGGCTTGGATAAGCTGTCTGGTCTTACTCTACTGCCATTCTTTGTGGTGGGTAAGAGGAATATAACTGAGGAACAGAGTGATGATGAGCTAAAAGTCCTAAAATCTCTCACCAAGATAAATGGAAAAATGGTTATCGAAATTGGTCGAAATTATAGAAGAGGTGAAGCCAGGAATGACAGGGGAGGAGGGTACTTGATTAAAATGGAATGTCTGTCAAAGCTTGTAATAATATTTCAAAATGGAGGAGGAAGTAGTTGTGATGACCATGAAGCTGTGTTGGAAAACCTAGAGCCACATCCAAATCTCAAGGGGCTAAGGTTGGAGTATTATAAGGGTACAACGATTCCGAGATGGGGAAGAGSAGAGGATGATTGGGYAACCTCCTTTCCTTATTTAGTTTGCATCCAACTTATTTTCTGTCAGAATTTGCAACACATTTCARGGCTGAGTAAACTACCTTTTCTAAAATCACTATTACTTAGCAACTTGTTTAGCATAGAGTACATTGAGAATTCAAGCAATGACGGCRATGCAGAAGCAACAGAATCAACAACATTCTTTCCTTCCCTTGAATGTCTTAACTGTTACGATATGCGTAAGTTGAGAGGATGGTGGAAGGGGGAGCTATCTGTTGACGAAGTTAATCACTTGAAGAGGAGATTGGTATTTCCCCGCCTCCGTGAATTGCATATCTGTGATTGTCCGAAGCTGACATCATTTCCGCCYTGTCCTAGCGTAGAAGAGCTGCTTTTGACAGGAAATAATAAAACGCTGGAAATAACAGTAAATGCAATCTCACAAGATGATGTGAAATTATGGAAATTGTTCATATGCGTGGCACGGATATCGTAGATGTTTGAGGGATGTTCGCAAAATTCATAGCGCTTGGGGTTTGCATGAATATACATGTATAGTGCACCCAACGGGTGCGCAGTGTGCTTTTCAGACTTTTGCTGTTTTGTTTGAATTGGGGCTTCTGAACTTTGAATTTGAAATTGGATTTGCATTTTGTGATGACTGACATTGGGACATTTCTTTGACCTTCTCTCTATGCTCTTTGTTGTGTGCTTTTTTTGCCTTCATTCTTATTTTCTCATGATCAGGGAGTTGTGGTTTGGATTCTTTGTCCGCATTGTTTGTTCAAGATCGTATCATTGTCTTCTAGAGCCTAGACGAACGTCGTTCTGAGGGTCCTAATCAAGGGTTGAAGTGCGGAGTAATGTGGTTCTGGGTGAGTGGGATAGGTTTCCATCTCTCTGGGGGATTCCAGAGCCCAATTCCACATCCTGACACAGGAGAAGTGGCAGGCTTAATGGGAGACTTGGCTGACTTTGGCTTTCCACGGAAAGGAATATTTCCTCATGGAACTTCACATCTCTAGGAAACAACCTTTGCTGTCGAGAGACTCATCACTCTGTACCCTTTTTTGATTCTCGTGGATCATCCGATGAACATGCATGGCAATCCCTAGGAGAGAACTTATCCTTGATTCTGCTAGGATTATAAGCTATGCACAGGAACCCAAAGACTCTCAGCCTGTCATGTTAGGTTTTGTGGCAAATAACCTCTCTAAGGAGCTATATTGCCAATCACTTTAGTTGGGATCATTATTGATGATGTGGGTAGCAGCAAGGACAACAGTCACCCCAAAATTTAAAGTGGTATAGCCTGCTTGGAATCTAGTGCCTCTGGAATTTCCATAAATTTCTATGCCTCTTTCTACTCTCTCCCATTCTGCTGTGGTAATCCCAACAAGATGGTTTCTGTAGTTCGGACTGTATTTACTTTACTACGCTTATCTGCCATTTAATGTTGTCTCCTTTACATATTCCCATTCTTCTTGAACTGGCCTCATCGTTCCATAATCAGATTAACTGATTGAATTTTTTTGAACACCTGTCCGCGCACTTCCAAGGGATTTGGTCTTCCTGCGATCACACTGGAATGATCACTTCAATCTCATTATATTTATGAAGCGACATTTCTTCTCGAAACTTGAACTCTGTTTGGTAGACTGGTCATTGGAGTTGTGTAACATTAGTGAATATTGCCCACAATGTGGCTCCACGCGTGAATGAAGATTTCAGTTGCTCGACAGCACTTATTGTGTAGCAATGTATTCCCGCATTCTGTGGTGATGTCTTATCCGGTTTGCCACCACCACTTGTTATAAGGGAGTGGTCCCAACAATACAGTTCGATCATATGAATCATATTTCTTTAAGATTGTACTTTATGTATTTTTGTCGCTATTATATGGGTATTTCACTTTTCCTCTTTCTAGTGGGGCTTGGAGAGCGCAAAATCTTGGTGAAACTTATGTCCATGGGAGGGTTGGCATGGGCTGATACAACTAGGGTATTTTCAATTGTCATGTTCGTGTCACTGTTCAACAGGTGCACACGCACGCCATACTTTAACGCATGATCTTACAGGTGTGGCTGCTTGATTTTTCGAGGTTTGTCATCTTATTGCTTGTATGTTGGTTCAATATGTTTGCCCTAGTATTTGCAACAGAATACATGTTCATTCTACTTTTATTAAATTCATAGAAAAACACCAGAGAACTGCTGCTTTTCTGCTTGCTTGCCCTATATTCTGGTTGTATTCCTGGTCATTAGTTTTGAATATAATTTGTCCATCCTTTGTCCTTTAGCCTTTCTTTCCGGTCTGGAAAGCTTTAACCCCGGTTTTTGGTTTTCGCCTTTCGAGCTGTTGTCGAGATAAGCTCCTGATGTTACTTTGTGAATAGTCGGTATATATCACAAGACTCTTAAGTGTGTTCAGCTTCTGTCTATCAGTTGGATATTCTTGATTAGTGCATTGACTCTAGATACATTGGTATTCACTCTTGTGTTATCTTTTTGTGTATCATGTGCTTATTGCATCACGAGCATATGCTAGATTTGATTTGTGTCTGGGGTATATTTGGTAGCGCAATTAGCACCGGCACGATTTTCTTGTTCGGTCTGAAGTTCTTGTCTTATTATTGGTGTTAAGCTTTCACTCGATTATCCAAAGGACTCTCAGTTTGAGTCCTAGATGCGTCCACACATAGGTTTACTATCCTTTGTGAGATGTGCGAGTTCATCCATTTTGTTTGTGGTCATTCTGATAGTATTTTGTACTTTCACTTACATACATGCATTTACATTAGGGATAGTCGCTGATTCTAAAACTGCTTGAACCAATGACATGGAGTCGCAAGGTAGCAGTAGGACCAAATGAATAAAAGGAAAATCCTGCGGTTGATAATGGCTTTTCTACCAGAAAAGAAGTTCTATCTAAGCATTGAGGACACTTCACGATAATTTTTATCTGAGGCATACGAACTTACATTCTCATTGATATGGAACTTACATATGTACTGGTCTCCGATTCTCATACTTTTACAAAAAGCTCAGTGAGTAAATTGCATTGGTTACCTTGGGCACAAAGATACACAATGAGTTCTCCTGTCATCCTGGTTTTATGCCTTGCCGAGTATCATCAGCGCTATTCGGAAATCGGATGTAAGTATAAGAAACACAGAAGAGTCACATTATGGACCTAGGTGTAAGAGAGGGGTGAAGATTGGGCATTGCAGATCTCGATCGCAGCTCTGCTACTATTTGCTGGGAGTAGATCAGGTTGGAATTAATCAGCCTTTAACGCTGAGTTATTTGGACATTAGCTGGGCCATCTTGTTGCCCTGATCATGTGGAATTGGTTGATGACCTATGGCTGCATGTCTTTCTGTTATGTTCCTCCGAGGTTCTCCCTGACCATCGTCCACCAGCTTCCATTTACTTCTCCTGGTTTGCTTCTTGGATTGGGGGAATGCCATTTTGGGGGTAATGCCTAATCACTTTCCAGCACTCACCTCTTCAAATGTCACACGACCCCATTGTACTCTTTCTCGTTCACACACATTTGCATGCGATATGTGGATCCGAGCCACCAAGCCGTGTCCCTGGTCTTGAGTTCTTGCATAACATGCAAAGGACTCCCCTCACTCGATGTGAACCTAAGACACTTCAGAGTGGAGATTCTTCGTGAGATGATCTCGTGCCTCCTTCTGCTTGTATTTTGGATTGCAATTCCTGTAGCTGGAGGTTAGAAATGAAGGTCTTAGCCATGCTTCTTCTACATATGAGGGAAAGGTGTTGTGCTGCATGAAGGCAATTATTTGCGGTGCTCTTCATTGTTGGGTGTAGGTGCGAATTTCTAGCAGTACAAGTCAATTCGCAACTGGGGGATCTTGGTAGCGAAGGGAGGTGGGGCCGTTGATGTATGTCAGTACTGAAAGCGTACTGCACTTCTCCCTGTCTTTTGCGTCGACAGTCATGCATTTAGCTTCTTATGAATGCATCACTTCAGGGTCAACTTTTTGGTTGGATGAACTGACTATGGACATAGTTCTTCTACCCGTCTCATTTTTCGCTCTTCAATTGCTTTAGCCTTAAGATACTATGTCTACTGTAGTGTGACTCCAGCGCTACATCCCCGGGGGTCTCAATCTCTTTCCCACTGGAGTGCGCCATCCACTTGTCAGCAGGGATGCAGCTGATAGAGGATTTGATGTTTGGGCGGCGCTAGAAAAATGCGAGTCTGGAATCTGGGCATGGTGTCCCGACGCTTTGCGCTTGGCTTTCTTCTAGAGGTATTAAATATGGAGATGAGGGTTCCATAAACTTGGATGGCGTTCAATTTGGAAAACTTCTCTTATTCCACAATTTCTTGTCTGGCATACCTACTTCTCGATTTGGTTTTCACACAAGGGATACTGCGAGACTGCTGACTCTCTCGAGTTTCGTCATGAACGCATATACATCATTGGACCTTAGTTCAGGTGATTGGGTCTCTCTTTCAGTTACATCAGTTGAGCCTTTTGGTGAGACCTATAACTGAATAATCACCACTGGCACAGTTTGCATGTATCTCTCGCATTCTGCGTTTGTTCATACTTTGTCATAGCACTTCGCGCCTGTTCATCCTGATAGCGCAACTACCTCTTCTACTTTTCACATTAGAATCATATTAGCTCTTGTGAACGGTTCCGGGTTTCTTCGCCTGAGACTGCAAGACACAACTCCATTCACTTTCTCTGCGTTCGTCGGGCATTTTCTCTTGTTTAGTTATCGGTCGCTTTCCACGTAGACTTTTGCTCAAGTTGCTACATGAGTTGATTTCGACTCGGATTTCAGAAGCTCGGATGCCTAATGTTTAGGATGTTCTTGTCGGCTCTTGCATTATGACAGTCAATTTTAGTTCTCGATTTTATTGTGGGCCATTGATCACCTGCCTATAGTAGTCCTTAACTATATATAACTAGCCGCGAATTTGTTCGGTCGTATTGTACTTTTGCACACTTCTCGAATAGTATGGTTTAAGCGAGAGATTAGGAAGAAGGAAAGGCCCGCGACACGGGAATGAGAGGCAGTAGAGCGTAGAGAACCCAAGCTTTACTTCAATTACAGCTCGGTTGAGTCTCGTGTTTGAGCCAACCTGGCTCTGATACTATCGAAGAGGCGTTAACACATTCTCTATTGTCTATATTAGAATTCTCAGTGCAATAAGGAAGAATGATAGCACCAAGATGATTCAGAAGATTAGCTCAATCGGAACTCGGGGCTTCATTCATTCATTTTCTTCTGAGTTCCATTAGGCTAAATAAGGGTCGTATACTATAATCACAAGAGTAAGGTATGGGTGGTATGAAAGGGTGGTACGGATCCAAATGGAATCATGGTACACATAGCAATGCAGCATATGCAGACAAACGGAAGAAAACAAAATCACTAACTAGCAAAAAGCATATACTAACACTTAATACTACATAATTATACACTATATTACATCACTAAGCGATTCCCACAAAATTTGGAGGGAGCGCAGGTTCTGCAGGAAAGGATTCTGGAAGATTTGCGTCATTGGTGGCTCGCGCCGCACTCTGTCCACGTTTTCTCCAGGCATGCGGCAGTAGATAGGACTTGTACGTTTTGGAGGACTCTCTTCAACGTCGCATCGTAAATAGTTCTTTCAGGAAGCGGATCCTGAGTACATACCTTCAGCCAAGTCGGCTTACCTCGGAAGATATTTTAAACCTGCGGCTAATTTCGAGTCTTTGGCAACCAGGGAGAGTTGCCCACACTGTGTTTCCGAAAATAAGCACCTTGCGTTTACGGGGTAACCACTTCTGATTTGTTGGACTTTTGTTCGCTTCACCCCTCTTTTTTTTTATTTGATCCAATTATCTTCTATCATATGGATGTATACTCCACCTTTCTCACAACCATCTGCTGGCTGGAGAGGCAGGATAAAGATCAGTGTTCAGTGTTGACGATGTGTGTCAAGAGTGATTGAGGCAATTCCGGACATTGTTTGTTTGGTTGAACATA
>SNQN01000239.1:53198-128163 GCA_008642245.1 Bassia scoparia | reverse complement strand
TATATATATACACCCTTGTACCCTAATGACTTCAGATTGAATGAATGAGCCGTTTGAGCTAATCTTCTGAATCATTCTTTGCTGCTCTTCTTCCTTATTGCACTGTTCTATTGACCAAGGCTGTGTTAGTCTTCAAATTTCTTGGATTAAAAAAGATGACGCAATTGCCCAAGGGGATGCAGTACTTGACTGCTCTCCAAAGCCTTGATCTTTTAAGCTGTCCTAAATTGGAAAGCCTTCCAGATTGGATAAGCTCCTTATCSTCTCTTCAATACTTGTCCATATCTGGATGTGATGCTCTCGAATCACTTCCAGAAGCAATGCAGAGCCTCACCTCACTTCAGCGTCTCAAGATAGAATACTGTCCATATCTAGTAGAAAGATGCAAAAAACCCAGYGGGGAGGATTATCCCAAAATCCAACACATACCAAATATTGTAAGTGGTTTGATTTCCCTACACCTTTACTACTAAATATAGGAGCAATATATTCAGTCTTTATTTATTTACTGCAACCGTATTATAGTATTTACTCGATCAACATCTTATGATTCCTGCATCCATCTCAGGAGCTATACTGATGACCGGTGGCCGAACTTCTTTGGGACTTTGGGCGTCTATTCTCAGATTATTCCTAAACAACAAAGCGTGATTTTGAACAACCCCATCCTTCTTTTATGGTATTGAGGAACAGGTATGAGATTCTTAGCATAATGTTTAAATTCTGACAGTTTCAATGTAAATTTAATCTTCAACTCACTCCATATTGTTTCAGAAAAAGCTAGAATCTTGTTTAGCTTAAAATCTTCAAGAACAATGTACGTACATGCTTCTATAAGCGGGGAAGTAATKTAGGTATTATATTGCTTCATCATCCTATAATGGTTTGTCTGTTATGCTCTTGCTATTCTTATGCTGTTGTTGTGGAAAACACTCTATATATAGATTCATTTGAGATGTTAATGTTGCTGAAGAAAATTAGTTTCTGGTAGTAACAAAAATGTAGGAAAGAAACATAACAAAATTGTATGTCCTCTTATGACCCCTTCTTGCATAAGTAAATAGCACAGGGGGACGAGGTTGATTCTTTACATAGGGCTCGTCTGATCTTTTAACCCAAAGCGTAAATTCTGATCTCTTTTACTTTCATTTCCTGAATTGTATTTTGCATAGTTTATAAGCATTCAAAAAAGATAAAGTTACAATTGCAGGCCATAAATATCTCTTCTAGAAGACTTCGCTAAAACTTCTGATTCGAACATCAAGGAAAATRATGTATGGACTATTGAAGATAGTGATCATCATCTTTGTCTGCACCATTCAAGCAAAACCAGCAACACTAATCTTTTAAATTCTATATGATATCGGTGTCACGCTTCATGAATTTAATATGAACCACTCTAGATCCCAACAACAGCGGACTTCATGTTAGATTGATACCTTGTGAGGGCTCGTGATTCTGCACTGATCCTTCTACAATGTCGGATGTGTTGTAAAGAGGTGTGTGTAGCCGATGTAGAAAAAATCTGGATTCGAAGCAAATTTTATTTATTTTTTCCTGTTTATACATGGTAAACAGACTTGCACACCACACCATCAAGACATAATGGAATGTGACTTAATGAGGAGGAGATTCGAGTACGACGAAAACATTTTACAACGGCTACTACACTTTTGCAACTACTCTGAAGTCTGTATAACAACTCTGTTGTAGCTTTTCTGCTTACTAGAAAAAACTTAAAAACACAAAAGCTTGAATAACAATGCAGTTGTACACTGTAATGTCTTAGCTTGTTGTATACAGTTCTTAGTAAACAATGATACAAATTTGAAAAGAGATTTTAGACATTGATGAAACAAACAAAATTTATTAGGCCTTAATGCATGTTGTGATTGACCTGAAATTAGGACAAAACAGAACTCCTTTCATCTTCATGCAATCAACAGCATCAATCTGAGCTTCCCTTATGCCGTGCTTCTTTGTATCATAGTACACAAGTTTCAAAGGATCTTGTAACATCATCAATATCTCTTCATCWCTCTCACTCGCTCTGATCGTTTCGAATTTCTTAAGGCACCTCAGRTTCTGCATGTAAACCAGATTAATCTTCTTCCAGAGTTCCCACTTACCAGCACTCCTCAAGACCCACATTTCCAACCCATTCCTCGGATCACCGTCACACGATCTTCGTCTGAATCGTCTCCTTTGGTACCTTGCAACACAAAGCATGTCGTCGACTGCTCCGAGTGAGCACAACGAAAACCCGAACCCTAATCCTTCTTCATCCAGTGGAGACGAGACCAACACAAACTCCTCTGAATCGATATCAAACTTTATGATCTCTTGCCTGTTCCGTATGCTGTCTCTTATACACATCTAGATGTGTATAAGAGACAGCGGTTGAAGATTTCCTCTAATAATTCCACTGGAAGGTTTGGAATAATACTACTATGATGATGAAGGTTGTTAAAAGTGGTGGCTTTCTTGATCTTAAGTTTAATTGTGCGTTTGATTTGGGTTGAAGTTTGTTTCATGTTTTTGATTTCAAGTTTAATAATAAGCCGAATTATATCAAGTGTTCTTGCGTTATATACTGAGTATAAGAGTTGTCAAGGCTTTCCTTCTTTCATTAGTTACATTACTGTTTGCCGCCAACAGTTTTACACTCTTTGTTTAGTCAGTAATTTCTATTCGGGTTTTTCTAACCGTATGTCCAAAGTCACATGTTAACACAATAGATTTCTTATTAAAATTTTGATTATGACGAATTTTAAAAAGTGCATATAATTGATTATTGCCTCTTTCAAAATAACAATATTGTTCATGATTTATTTTGTTAACAAAATTACAAGGCTCAAATTTTGGTAACAATGAAAATAATTACTTCCTAGAAAAGATTTGTTTAATTGAAAGATTTGTACAATATTTAATATAATTAATAGTTGCCATTAAATACAATGGGTGAGATCATGCAAAAAATACAAAAAGAAAAATACATTAAATGTATTAAAATCTACCCTTCTACCCTCTATGGCTAATTACTAAAAGAGGTCATTGATAGCATCATTATTGGACACATGTCAAACTTATATGAAACATTTTTCTCCGAAATTGCATATGACATCAATATATTTTAGTTTTCTATTTATATTATTTAAGTTCTACTTCATCCGTTTTAGAAAGTTTGCTACACTTCTCAATTCACGGACTTCTAGTTAGTTTTTTGGAGAGGAAAGAGATAAGGGACCCATGTGATAGGAGAGAGATAGAGAGAGTTTATTTCCTAAAAAAGAAGTGTAGCAAGTAATGTGAAACTTTCTAAAATAGCAAGTGTAGTGAGCTTTCTGAAACGGAGGAAGTAAATAATTTTGACTATTTAATTAAGTTAAAACTAAGAAATAGAGCAATATATAAATTACCAACATTGTAATTAATAATACGGAGTGTTGACTATGACGAATTTTAAAAAGTGCATATAATTGATTATTGCTTCTTTTAAAATAACAATATTTGTTTATGATTTATTTTGTTAACAAAATTACAAGGCTCAAATTTGGTAACAATGAAAATAATTACAAAAGATTTGTTTAATTGAAAATAAATGATATGGTATTGTTTAATATTATTAGCCTTTTGAATATTGAACAAAATAAATTTTCAATAAGAAATATGCTGGTGTTAATGTGTGCCTTTTTATTTAAGACAAGTTACACAATATTGAGTCGGAGTTAGCTATGACTCTATGATACATGGCCCAAAGTATGTTATGCACTACTCGCGTTAGGATTTAGGATCTTGTACTCCCATCGACTTTGCAACATATTGAAAAATTTATTTTTTAATCGTTAGGATTTAGGATCTTGTACTCCCATCGACTTTGCAACATATTGAAAAATTTATTTTTTAATGCCATTTATGGTTTGTGATATCAAAATGTAGTTGATTAGAGTGAGAAAAAATGTCGTCTAACTAATCATAAATCATTTTTAGAATGTTGCAATCTTTTTGAAATCGACTAAAAAGAAAAACGCTGCAATTTATCTGGGATGGAGGTACTAATTGATAATTAAGGCTATGTTAGTAGTATCTCTATTACATAAGGGAAGGGGGAGGAAGATGGTGTCCCCCCTATTAAAAGACCCTTATACCCTTAATGAATTTTTAAACAATATGAATTGTTATGTCTAAATGTCTAATCTACCCTTTGCTTATTATGTATTTTTTTAATTCTTTGGAAAAGTGTTTATTATGTATTTAAAAATGAAAAATTGTATTAATTATGTTACTTAATTAGTGAAAACCTTAAATCAATAAACATTACTTCAAATTGATTTGAAACATATATGGAATTATTTTTAATTCAAGTCATATTTATTTACGAAATAATTAAATTTGAGATTAATCATATTGCTACTAATTACGTACATATAACCATTTTAATATGACAACTTTCATAGGTCTAAGCACGCATCACGTGCACAAAAAACTAGTTATCACTAGTCTAAGTAATGAGGTAATCATACAATTTTCTATTTAGTAAAATTGTTATCATTGCTGAAAAAAATTAAATAAAATTAAGCATCGAAAATTATCATATTGCATCATTAAGTGGATAATCTCAAATTCATTTTTAATTGTTCCGTTGTGCTAGTGTTTTAGGAGCACAATAATATACATGCTCCCCATTTAATTTAGGATATTTGTGTATTAAAAATTCAACATGTTACAAACTTTAAAAAACAAAAGACGTAATATCAAACCGAATCGTAAAATCAAATTGACTAAGTCAATAATGAATTGACACCAAAAAAAAAAAATCCCTTCAAGTCCTAAGTCCTAACAAGCTAAACAAATACGAAGTACAGGACTAACTCAAACTAAAACGAAAGTTTAAAAACTAAATCTAAAACTATCAAAAGTAATTAAGCAGATTTTATAAACATAGTATGCAATGTCTCTCTCACAGTCAACAGTTCAACACTACTGTTATATTGCAGCTCCAAATGAGGAAATTGGTGTTTTTTTTTTTCATTTGAATCACACAACAGTTTGAGTTAATCACTCTTTAATGGAATTCATAACAAATTTCTGCAATTGGATGAAAAAACATGAATCACTATGTCAAATACTCTTCATTTTATTTCTGGGTCAACTCATATCTTTCATCATGGCTATTACCAGCTTTTCTTCTTCTTATTTAGCTACTCGTGGTAAGTTTTTCAATCCCTTTTCCCATTATCTAACTACCCTTTTCATCAACTTGCTTCCTATTCAATTATTCATGATTAATTTCAATTTGGGTGTTTTTGTGATATTATTCATGATTTTTGTTGTTGTTGATTTTTTGGCAGGTGTTAATGCCCCAATTTCACAGTCATTCTTCACTTATTTTGGTTTGACTTCAATTTATGGGAGTATCATGCTCTTTAGGCGTAGGAAACTGCTAGTAAGTTTGATTTCTTATTGAATTATGTTTTTCGTTTCGATTTTTTTGTAATTTTTTCATCAAATATTGGCACCATTTGTTAGAATTGCTAGAAATTCTGAGTCTTTTTGTTCTATTTGATTGGTTTGCAGGTTCCTTGGTATTACTATGCTATTTTAGGCTTTGTTGATGTTCATGGGAATTACTTTGGTGAGTTCTGAACTTATACCGTTGCTTCTTACTCCTTCCGATTCTTTTTACTTGCATCATTTCCTTTTTGGAGTCAAAGTTACTAAACTTTGACCAATTTATAATGTATAATATCGTCAAGTGAGATGTTGTTAGATTCGTCTTAATGTATAGTTTATTAATATCAAATTTTTATAATTTTCTAAACAATACAATTTAAGTTATTACTTATTAGTAGTCAAAGTTGTGTCTTGAAAACTATGCAAAATGGAATGGTGCAAGTAACAAGAATCGGTGGGAGTAGTTTAATTTATTGAACAAAACCCTTTATTTTTTTATCCTTTGAATTTTGATCATTAAGTTTGGTTTAAATACATGTGATCCTTGCTAAAAATGTGACTTCACTATAACATTTCTATTGTAATAAAATGATTTTTCATTGTCATTGTGGTGTACTGATAGTGTATCTAGAGTGACTTATCTATCCTACAATATTTATTAGTCATGATAAATAGATTCTCCTCTCTACTGGGTCGAAGAGAGGAACAATGACATTCCAAAACTTATCACTAATTGCTTTGAGTTCATTGGTGTACCAACAAAGATTTGGGTGACTTAGTTGCATACGTTGGCGTCTCGACGTCTTCTAATCCAACCTCACTAAGCAAATTGAATAATCTTAGGTAAGTTTGCTCATGGGATAATGTGAAAGTTGGGGACACTAATCCCTGGATTTCCCAAATATTTTGGATATTTATAAATTAGTTAGAAAATTTTAATTCAAAAATGATTTTTACTCTATTTTTTTTTAATTGCTTACAGACTAGTATATACTTGTACATTGCTCTTAATGTATCTGAAAATTTGTTGGCATATGCAATTGCATCTGTATTGAAAGTGGTTACTTAAACTAGATACATTTTGGTTTATACCCCGCTTGAACTTCTTATACCTTCAAGACTGCTTGTGTTTCCTTGTTTGAAGAGAGAGATGTGGTTTTGATAATTTGTCAGCTATACTCTTGATTATTCTTCTGAGTTTTATGAATCAATTGCAGTTAATAAGGCATTCAGTTTACATCCATCACTAGTGTGACACTCTTTGACTGCTGGACTATACCTTGTGATAATATTGACATGTTTGTTCATGGTCACACGATACACCATATGGCAGTATAGTCGGGGCGTGCAATTTGTATCTTGCCTTGGCTTCGTACTCCTCTCTGATGCAGGGATTGGTGGTGGAGGTTAGAAATCTTTAACCTTCAACTTACAACAAGATCTCATGAAAATTTTTAGCTATTTCCTGCTTTTTGCTACAATTCCCAGTTCTATATGAGTCATATTTATGTTAATTTACGTGGTTTAATTTATTTATTTATTTATTTATTTATTTTATAATTACTTCTCTTTTATTTTGCATCTCCCCATTTTCTCTTGTCTAACTATTATTGCATTAAATTAATTGTTCATTATCAGAGAGAATTTTAGAGCATCTGAGCTCTTGTGTCTCCACTTTGCATTGCCTTTTGAATAATGTCTGATGATGGCTTATGCTCAACAAATATCCATCCGTCTAATTAACCTTTCGCTTAGCAATTACATAGAGTTTATGCATTCTTGTCGTCCTTTTAGCTTTTAGCTCTTCAATTATATTACTCATCAGTCATCACTAATTTGTACTAATATATACCCATCCGTGATACGTGTATCTGCATTCTACAGAAGTCAATATCTGGTGTATTAGTGAACACTGGTTTCTTAGCCTCTGTGGTGCATGCAGTCTTTGATAAACTGCTGCCAAAGTGTAAAGCAATGTGAATTATGCCCAAGTTCATTTTGCTTTACTATAACTGCCTGAAGACTATGTATGCCTAGGTTTTATACAGTTTAGACCATTTATTAATGGAAAAACTCTAATGGTTTTTTGGAGTTTAATTATTCCCAATATCTAATGTTTGTTCTCATGAATGATCATGGAAGCTCTTAATAATGTGATTGGTCAATCTGATATACTTTCCTTCTTGACTGTTTTAGTTGACTTGTACTTTTCAGGTGGATCTAGACCTCTTCTTGGTGATTTTTCTAGTAATTGTTGGGACTCTATTTTTATGCATTGAGTAACGTTGGGGAAGTAGTTGATTATTCTGCTGCTCTACTTCTTTCTCCATTTAACTCTAAGCTTTCATCCCTATCAAAGCTCAACTAGATGATGATTGTTAAACATATATTTTTCAGTGTGAGCCTATGGCAGAACTGACTTTCTAAAGACTTAAACAAACACCTTCCAGTCGATTTGACTAATAGCAGTATACTACTGCCAAACTGCTTGCACAATGTTTATCTCTTATTTGTCTGCTTAGACATACTACTGTATCTGACATATAAGCTTTCTTAACTTGAACAGGAGTTCTGCGTTAAGCATAAAGACCTTGTTGAAGTAATTTCATGCTTGGTGTTTTTGGATTGTTGGTGAGCATGTGTGAGATGTATCCTTTTTTTGACTGGGTAAACCACCTGAAACTTACACACCAGCTGCTATTTTCTAGTTTGATTTCAAGAATTATGTTGCATACTAATAACTTTGATTATGTTCTATCCATAAACATTCAATCAGTGCACTACTCGAAAGAGCAATTTTGGAGGCATTGAGTGGTCTATGGATGTTGTGAGTATAACTTATATCACTTTTATTTTTTTTCTTTAAATGGTTGTGGAACATACATGAGATTCTTAGGGTAATGTTTAAATTTTGTCAGTACTGATGTAATAGTCATGCTGGTATGCTACAAGAGAAGTCATATTATAAGGAATCTTCGGACGTTTCAATTGGATGAAATAAGTTATTATTGTTCATGAAAATGCAAACAGCAATATTGATTCTAGTCTGTCTTTCGTATATGGCTGTTAGAGAAGTTTAAATAGCAATATTGATTTCTGCACCCCATATTGTTTCAGCAAAAGCCAGATTCTTGTTTAAAATTTAAATTTTCAAAGAACATTGCACATGCTTTACAGCAGTAGTGAATTGTACTAGGTTACTTGGACTATTATATTGGTGGATCCTTTCAGCACTCTTCTTTATAATTGCTTTACTCTCATCCTAAAGATAGCTCCCACATAATGTTAAATTGAATTGAGTTGAATTCCTTCAGATACTAGGCTTTGGCTGGATATGCAGTGGCAACTTGTTTATTTACACCCTTGTCCTTTTCTCTTAAAGGTAAGGAATTGACCTTCGTATTGTGGTTTTTCTGTTATACTCTTTATTACAGCTATATAACAAAATAATAACTGGGGTTTGGTATTAGATCTTACTTTATGTGTTGTTAAGGAAAACACTATAGATTCGTTTTAAAATGTTGTCAATGTTGCTGATCGAAATTAGTTTCTGATATGCTCTGATGACTATCTTTTGGATGTAGCTAAGTGAGCCACATTGTTCAATTTATCAGCTCTTACATCGGATATGTGGGCTGTTCTCATCCGTATTCTATTCTATCATCAGGAGGTACTGCTCTCAACAATTATCATTTTTCTACACAGTTTTCACATTATTGATATTGTATGAACTTGTAAATTTTAATTATGATTTCCATGCATTGTACTTTTAATATGATGATTAAGTGTGCAAATTTTATGGACAGGTTGGTAATTATACTATGTTTCTTTCGCAATTGTGGTGATAGGGTTGGTCATCTATTCAAAGCGTAATATAATCTCTCTTACTTCCGTGTTTATTAATACAGTTGCAATTGCAGGCCATATATACTGCTATCTGTCACTGTTGAAAAATGTTTTCCATTTCTTTTCATGTCAATCTGTAGACTCAGACTCTTCTCAAAATAATCCTTATAAAGTCTGCTGAGAAGGCAGCAATATAGAGCTTAAGAGTAAAAGGCATAATAATTTCACATTTTTAGGTTGTGTGAAGCTCGTCAACATAAAAATAATCTTACCTTGGGGACTTGGGTTTTTTTCTTATTATTTTTTATGGTACTTTTGTTGTTAAGGAGGGAATTGTTGATTAAGTAGTTTGGCTTTTAGTAGAAACTGAGTTGCATTTGTAAGAACCCTTTATTCTTGGTTAAATGTGCATGCATTTAAATCAGTGTTATATTAGTCCATTTCCTCTAAGAACAAGTGGTGCCAGTAGAATTGTGTGTGGACCAGAAACTCATCGCGTAAATCTAGACAATAAGACAGTAACATATGGGGAAACTTGTTGATTTCTTTGATTGAAATTGAAAAGTACTTTCTAAAGTGAGTTTAGCTCACAATCTCTACTCTAACATGGCTTGAGTCATAACTCTCATCACAAGGTTTCTCATAATTTTCTGGGTGATTTCTAATCCAACAACACTCACACTATTTACTACGTACTACAACTCCCAAAACATTTCCTAAATTGGATACACATAAAATATAAAGTAACTTGCTGACATTCCTTCCTAAAAGATCACATGACTTCCCTTGTTGCTACTCCCATTAATTGAAGTGATGTTGACTTCCCTTGTTTAAAGGTGCCTTGTTGCAGCGGTGGCCTACTCTCCATCTCTCGTCGCACCTAAAGCATAGTCCTTTTGCACGACGTTCTTGAAATTCCGAATTATTAGCCTCCTTGTCTCTCTGGCATTTTGATTGCTGGTGTTAGCTGTTGGTCTAGACACACTTGCTGAGCCTTGTGATTCTCGGGCCTTGGGCCAACTTTTACTTTGCCTACTAGGCCCAAATGATGAAGGGACCCCATATGTTTGTATCAGACCCACACCCCCACTTCCATTGTTATTTCTGTTGCTATTACTGCAGCTGATTGCTGGACTGGGYATACTCGGCCCATACATGCTTTGCATTGGGCCTGGCCCTCTTTGAGTTTGAGCGACTCTGTTCCTCTCCTCCACTCTACTTGCCATATCCATGGCTTGTTCTAGATCATAAGGATTAAGAAGTCTTAATTCTGCTTTAATGTCCTCCTTGAGCCCATTAATGTATTTCCCCATCATGAGACTCTCGGGAATATCCTCCAACGGATATGCCTTCTCGATAAACCTCCTCCTATACTCCTCCACCGTGGTGGTTTGCACCACCGCCAACCATTGCTCATGTAACGACCCCATGTTTGAAGGTCGAAACTCCTTGAGTAATCGTCGCTCCAAGTCGACCCAATTGAGAAAGGGCCTCCTCTTTTGCTCCCATTGAAACCATTTTAAAGCTTTTCCATCCATGGCTACCACCGTTACTTCCAACTTCTCTTCCTCCGTCAAACGGTGGAGGTCAAAGTATATTTTAGCCCGTGTGAGCCAATTGTCAGGATTGGTTCCTTTGAAGTTTGAAGATGGGCATTTCCAGCTTCCTCGGCATCCATTGTCCCCCATCGCCGGTGGCCAAAGCCCGGACCTTGTCTCGGATTTGGGCCATGTGTCTTCTGTCCTCTGCCGCCTGTGTCTCATGGTTTTGACGGAAACGATCAATTCTGCCCTCCAAGCTGTTGGTGGTTTGGGTCAGAGCCTTTTCTTGCCTTTTCCTCTCATCCTCGAACAAAATGGCGAGCTGCTCGTGTAAGGCCTGTTGTGCGACCTCCATGGCCTTACCCACYGCCTCTGCTACAGCCCGKCTCAGCGACTCYTCTTGAGTCTGCATCCTGCCCTCGATGGAGGCCAGCCGTGCCTCCACCCCTTCCACCTTCTTCTCTAACTCTTCCACACGCAGAGCCYAAGTTTCCACCATCTCAGACCCGCCACCGTACTGCTCTAATACCAGGTGTAATGTACCGAGATAGTTCGAACAATCWAAGTCACTAACAAATTGAATTTACTGAGAAACAAGGGAGTYTTTGATTAATTGATTGAAGGAAACARTACATGATAAGCAMAYCTRTAGGATATGAGTCTCTAAGGTAGCTTGAGGCTACKAGTCTCACKTCACTCTCAATTTAATCTATCACAACTCCCAAATTAGTTGCCTAAAAATGGATACACATAATARCAAAAGTAACTTACTGACTTTCCATGCCTAAGATGATCACAGGACTTCCCTTGTTGCTACTRCSGTWAATTGAAGTAATGTTGACTTCCCTTGGTTTAAAGGTGTCTTTCCTTTTTCATGTAAACTTGAAAAGGTGCATGGTTTCACATTATTATCCTATTCTAGTGTTAACTTTKATGTGCTCAACATTCTATCCTTMAAGCATATYCTTATTACTTGTGTTTGCCCTCTGGTATAGTGCTACGAACCCTGCACCAGAAGAAACTGCTGATGCTGGGCATCCGTGCGTTCAATACCAAGTCATCGATGAAGAAAGCTCAGAGCCAACAGATGATGCACTCTAGCGTGAAAGCCGTGGTTCATGAAGCTCCTTAGCATTGTCCTTAGCTAAGGTGGCTGCACGCCCCAAACACAAGCCGAGAACTGTGCAGAACTTCTCGTCACAGTTTCATCAATCATCACATATGCTGATACTGAAGTCCAAACCACAATGCGGGGGAAAAAAGAAAAAAGAWATATTGACTCCYTTTAAAGTCGATACGGTGATTAAGAGAAGATGGAGAGGAACCTTTGTTTATATAGATTTCTTGATGATCAGCTTTTGTAAAATTAATTGTTTGGTTGTCATATAATTTCTTARGATGAACATGAACACAGTCCTGTAATATACTCCGTACTTCGTATATGTACATTGTTGTACCAWCAAATCTCCCATACATGGTTTAGGTTGTGGAATTATGTCGGTGAAAATAGGCAATCATGGATTTTGAGCGTGTGAGCTTCCCATTTTTGCCGGCTCAAAGTCAGTGGATTCACTTTATTGTGGATCATAGATTCAAAGGAGTTTGCATCTTGTACAACTCTAAGTATTCGAACAAGCAAAATTACAATTTTGCCCCCGTATTGTTGTATTGGCATCAATGCCCCCATTTACATGACATGTAARGGATTTTTCAAGGCTTTGGTGCTTACTTGCTTCGTGTTTTATGTCAATAACTCAATTTGAGATCAAGCTTTCCTTTGTGATTAACGTAAAGTTAATGAAATTGATGAAACAAGAAGCCTTTACCCAATATCTAAAGTTCCAAARCATGTTGCAATTAGAGCTGATAATTGTGTCTTTGTCATGTTATAGTTCTATCGTGTCAAATCGTATATTTAAATGAGACAACACTTTTGATCTAAARTCGCTAATGATAAGAAAATTTCGTATTGGATTGGCGGATCCTGTCAGCTCAATTTTACCACGTCTAATTTTTTTTTGACGAGAAAATTAAAAGATTTCATTCATAGTAAAGCGAAACGACACTTACAATTTGACAAAACATTAARTGACATACATAGAACCTATGAACTTTATGCATTAATAAAACATATTTGATTGAACATCGCCTTAAATAATTCCCTTCATCTGAAGCAATACGGATATGTGAGTTCGCACAGATTRGACATMCTATRTGTTTATGAGTAGTTACGTCGGCCTGTGTACATCTATAGTCTTTRCAAATATGACAAAAATCATGAAACCCTGCAAACAAAAATCCAAAGGAGAAGAATGGCATAACGATCCGCGAACAACCAATCAATCGAAGCAAACTCCAACACCGGACCGAGAACACAACCACTAGAATAAACTTGTGGACCAAACAACGCCAGKCAATCGTCGAACAACWGGCCAAAATGTAWTCCYGGACTCCTCCGACAARCAGGAAGCACGAAAGAGAGAGATCCAACTGCCATAGTTATGCGATCAATTGCTACCCAAAACTCAAAGGATTTCATTAATAAACCATAAAAAAATAAATGCGAAATTAAAAAGACTAGCATGAAACAAAGTGCAAATCACAAATGAATTGAACCCAAACGCAACGTCACCCAACCACGGCCCTCCGGGGTAGAAGCGAGCGGGAAAGGGCCATCGACGGACTCACCAGCCCCGACACCCCTCTCGCACACCCTTAGCCCAGCGATCCCCAAAAAGGAAAGAGGAGAAGAGACGTCCAAACCAACCACGCTTGCCCTAGCACTCGAGTCAAATCAAGGAGAAAAGGGAAGGGGACTCACCATCGACAAAGGGAGGGTCGCGCCTAGCCTTGTGCAGCGAGCCCCGACAAACGGTGAGCAAATAGAGGAGGCAAGAGGCGGAGAAAAACAAGCAAACCCTCGAGAGGGACTAAAGAAAACCTTACGAGAAAGGGACAAAAAACCCTCCTAAAGAGGGACTATCACTTTTAATGTTATAAGTTCACAAAAAAATTAACGACCACCTAAAAWGTTCACAAARCACGACTCTAGAATTRACAATCATCTATAAAATTCATGTTGAATTTTTTACTCAATCATAACATAATTTTGGACTAGTTAATCAATAATATATTCATATCTTGGTTTTGGATAAAATTTGAAACTATTCACTCACAAATGACAAAAACATTAAGGAAAAAGGTAAACGAAAACACAATTGATTAAAACTTGTCTCCAATCTTAAAAGATGATGATTCTCATCTTCGCTTTTGCAACACTCCGAACAACCGAAAAGAAAACAAATGACAAAATCCATATGCCCATGAATCCCATGATANACTCACGTCTGATCCAGACGTGAGTCCCATGGACCTTCGTCTGGATCAGACGTGAGTCCCATGGGACTTGCGTCTGGATCTCAGACGTAGGTTCTCGAAAATAAAAAAAAATCGCACATACCCGAAAGCTAGAAGCAGAGCCAACCACCGACGCGTCGTCCACCACCGATGGACCACCTTCGCCTGCCTCCACCGCCTCAGCCGCCGCCGCTAGGGTGAATGGTGAGTATAAGTGAGGGTATTTTGGTCAATTTACTAAAAATTTTGGGGCGAAAATCAGTAATTTGGGGCGACGATTAACAATGCCTAAACACAATTGATTAAAACTTATCTCCCGATCTTAAATAATGATTATTCTCATCTCCGCTCTTGCAACACTCCGAACAACCGAAAAGAAAACAAATGACAAAATCCATATGCCCATGAATCCCATGATARCTCGATTTAAATTTTACAACCACCCACAACTCCACTCGCCACTAGTCGAAAAGTCACAACTATCACTTTCACTCCCATTCATATATATTCAGTTGTTCAGTCTCACATTATCCCATTTTCCTGCTTCTCTCACTCAAAGCTTCCCAATTTTCAATGGAACCACCGCAATCTTCTTCTTCCACCCCAACAACCACCTCATCGCAACCCACTGACACATCACAGCCACCGCCACCGCAGCAACCACCGCAACAACCACCAGTGTCACAGCCGCCACCACCACAACAACAGCCTCAACAGCAGCAACAACAGCCTCAACAGCAGCAACATCAACAGCAACAGCAGCAGCAGCAGCAACAACAACAGCAACAACAGCAGCATCAACAACAGCAACAATCACAGCAACAGCAGCAGCAACCACAGCAACACCGACAACAAACACAATCACAGCAGCAACAACAACACCCAACAACATCATCTTCAACCCAAAACCCTAATCAAAACCCCCCAAATTCCCAACTTTCATTCTCACAACAGCAACAACAAACACCATCTTCAACGTCAAACCCTAATCAAAACCCCACAAATTCTCAACCTTTATACGCCCAACAACAGCAACAACCGAACATCGTAAGACCCCCATTTAGCAGACCAGCTTGGTCACAACCCACTTCGCAATTCTCTCACTTTCCTTCTCAATTTCACTCCTCTTCCATTTCTACTACTACTTCTACTCCTATTTCTTCTCAAAGAGGCGGCATTGCAATTGGCGTTCCTGCTTCCCAAGTCTCTTCTCAACCTGCCACCTCCTTTTCTTCTTCTTTTGCTGCTCAGTATGGTGCCCCACCTGTTCCTTCTTCGTCGCCCGCACCGGTTTGTTGCTCTTCATTTCTTGATTTTTGGCGTTTATTGGTTTGTGATTTCGGGACTGTTTAATTGTGATGGGTTGATGTCTGATTTTGTTAATGTGTGTTGACTGTTTTTCAGATTTCAGTTCCGATAGCTGCAAGATTTGATTGTAGCATGATTTTTCAAACTTGGTTGTTATAGTTTAATGGGTTGATGTCTGATTTTGTTAATGTGTGTTCTTCAGATTTTAAGCTAAATAGTTGTGATAATGCACTATACATTTACTGATTACATGATTTCCTGACTTGGGTTTGTTTTATTTTGGTGGGTTGATGTTTGATCTTGTACACATTTACCGGATTTTTGATGGCTGCAATTGCCCTTTGGGTTTTACTTCCTCATCACACCTTAAATTTGATTTTGGTTTCTGATTAGGGGTGTTTTGGGGTCAATGCTAGATCTTTGTGAGGGGTCTAAAAAGATGGCTGCTTTAGGTTTTGGGTTGAAAACTTGAAATTCAAGTACTTCGACCATTTTTCCACTTTTTGGATTTAGGTTTGTAATTTCAGCTGTTTACTTTACTAATGGTTCTTGATTATGAGTTGATTTTGGGTCAATGCTGGATCTTTATGAAGGGTTAAAGGAATGTTGCTTTAGATTTTAGGTTGAAAAATTGAAATATGCTGTGAAATGCCTAAAGTAGTTGTAGTTTGTGCTTGTTATAGTCTAAGCTGAAGTGGTTTAGATTATTAGAAGCTCAAAATGATAGCTTTTGTTGCCATGTGAGGCTGTTTAATGGAATTCTGATCATGCTGTCATTGGATGACTCTTGCTTGATATTTACTGCCTGTATGTTCAGTCTTTTTTGTGAATTTCTTTGCAGGCAAGGCCTCCAATGCATGGTATGCCGAGCATGGGAATGATAGGTTCTCAAATACGACCTGGTGGGATTGCACCTTCTGCTCTGCACCAGCAAAGACCTGTCCAGACAGTATCAGGACTTAGACCGCAGACTACGTCCAATAATTTGCCTTCTGTTCCCCAGGTTAGTGTTAACTTCTTTACCTCTTTTTTGTTAAGTTTGAATTTTCGTTTGTTATGTTGTTTTCCACGTAATACTTTCGGTAATGTTACTTTGTAATTGTAGTCCACTGACTATGGCTTAAGGGGTGCACAATATTAAGTTCTTTATGACTATAATTTGGTTTGTGCTATATGCGAGCGTAGTAAGTTGCCTTTCTACAGGTGTGACATATGTTTCAGTGGTTTCACTTTATATGGGTGTGTGTTGGTTAGGTCTTTAGCTGAAKTAATCTTCATTTACGAAAGCCGTGTTACRATATAAATAGACATTGGGTAGATTTTGGGCCATGGTTGAGCTAGAGGATCTCCTTTCCTTGCTATGGAATATGAACTCATTGTAGCATACCCTCCTGAAAAAATGAACATGATTTGGAATGCTCAGAACTCAGAAGTTAAAATAATTTTAGTGGAAAGTTTATGAGCTTCTATGGCTATGGTAGAAATAAGCAAATCATTGATAGTTAATAGTGATCCATATTGTATTTCTCCTATCCCTCCGTCTTTATATGCAATTGTAGAAGAGATATGCATGCTCATGGTTTTCATTTTGCAACTGTTGTGTTAGGTGCCAGTGGTGCTATTATCATCAAMAGGGAGAATATTTTCCTTATTGATGTGCAATTCRTAGGACCAGCAAGTGAAGACTTGTTCGAATTAAGAGAGTATTAAATTAAATTCTCTTATGAATGGACAAATGGACAATGATAGTTGCTCTGCATTATTTACAAGGGTAATCATTAGATGAAATAGGATCAGGGCTTGGCGCTTGCCACTGTAAATTAGTTGTATTTAGAATGAAATTTGTGTATATTATGTAGGAAAATAGGTTGCCACCCAATGAGGTGAATTTTAGGTTGCACTGGAGCAAAAATCCTCTCCCCTCGGAGATGAGGCTTGACCTGGTTGGAGTATTTAATTTCTTGGTATGACATGGTCCAAGGAATCAGATTACATATTGATTCCTTTGATGTTTTAGAACTTAGTTTGGCCTAATCCATGGTGATGCTTGCTTCAAGACATGAAGTGATATGAGGATAGAATGTAATGATGGACATGTTTTATCCAAGTTTTTTTAGATGAACAAGTGACTGTAAAGTTAGTGGAAGTTGGGAGCTTCTTCTTAAGATTTAGATTTGATCTATTTTTGTGTTTAGATTTACTTAGTGGAAACTAACACAAATTTAATAGCTAAGGAAGAAAGGAAAACAAGGGAGGAAGAGATTAGGAAGGGGAGTGGGGAACATGATAGGAGCTTTTCATCCTAGTTAAGGTTAAAATGATGTGGTTTTTATGGTTGGTGCCTTATCATGATATAAGCCAAAATGAAGTTATTATGTGAAATAGAACAGTCTAATTTTTTAATTTAATTAATAATTTAATTATTTTATTTGAGGTAAGGACTTGCTAATAGGCCTGTGTGTAAATTAAATTTTCTAAGATAACTATTTTAGTGAATTTTTATGAAGTTTGTAAGTAAATTTGACATTCTCTAGTGAAGTGGTGGGTTTGTTTTAAACTTTAGGTGTTACATGTTAGGATAAAAGTACGTTCTCTTCATAAGCTTGATATCATTCTTGGACTCTATAAGTCTATATGTGGGGCCATTTCATGCTTTCTAGTTTTGTTCAATTTATATTAGCATCTATCAAGGTAACTTGATAAYGGAAATTCGCTTGCGTTGGTTTGGACATGTAAGATATAGGGATTAGGGAGACTTCCAACGAGTTAGAGGGAGACCGAAAATGACTTGGTTGGACTTAGAAAAGATGTAAAGGAGGCGGTGGAGGAAAATCTTTATAGATGACTACGCGGAATGATCACTCTTGGTTTATCTAGCCCAACTTCAATTATGGGACTAAGGCTTTGATTGGTTGATATTAGCATCCATCAACACTAGTAGAGGAATCCAATGTGTGATATCCTTGGAGGACATTCTATGGTGTTTAGGTGTGGTTGAAAGATTTTTTCGGTTATGGGTAAAGCTTCATTACTTTAGTATATTGTTATATCATATACTTCGTATATTCCTTCTGAAGGTACCTCCATCACATGATCCATTAGTGAATTGTTTTTTTTTTCTTCTTTTTTTGAGGTTTTTTTTCCTATTTTTTTTTTTTGGGGAAGATTAACTATGCCATTGATAGTAAGGATATTGGTTTTGCATTGAAATTTCATGTTTAAGGAGTAGAATAGGCGCTCCGTTAGTGGGTTTTTTTAATTGATATTTGCTTTTATTAAACAAGTGATTTGCTAGAATGAGAATTAAGGGCATTAGCAATAGGAGGTTTATCATGAGGTTTCTTTTGTTTTTTTGAGGTTCATAAACAAACCTCCGATTGCTACCCACAATTCTCGAGGTTCATTTATGACAAAAGGTTTGAAAATAGTGAGTGGTTTGTAAAAGGTGATGTGGCATTTTAGTGTGCCTAGTGGGTAAAAAAAAAGGTAAAAGTAAATAAAAGTACAAGTTTATTTGGGGAGGTTTATTTTATTTTAATATAAGGTGTACACGGTGGGCCCTAATATAAACCTTAGGAGAGGTTTGTCTATTGTTGGTTATAGCCCCTATAGGTTTGTTTAGGAGAGGTTTATAAAAATATGAGGTTTAGAGTTTTGCTCTATTGTTATTGCCCTG
Source organism: Bassia scoparia (assembly GCA_008642245.1). Taxonomy (NCBI): domain Eukaryota; kingdom Viridiplantae; phylum Streptophyta; class Magnoliopsida; order Caryophyllales; family Amaranthaceae; genus Bassia; species Bassia scoparia. The sequence continues at coordinate 108,981 of SNQN01000239.1, read as the reverse complement.
AGAATATGAGAAAGCCAGAACTAAAACGCATCTCACATAAAGTAGAAAGTAGAAAGTACAAAGGAGAGAGAATCATTTGCTTTTTTTTWWAAAAAAAAAAGAACAAAAATAAAAACAAAGAAAAGAAATGGAACACTTAGCGGGTTTTAAGTGGATTTTMGAAGTTTTGAGACAAGATCACTTTTGATAATYCCGAAGATTTACACTTTGTATGATAGCAATTGAGTAGTTTATAGCTTAGGTTCTATTTTTGTTCAACTTATTTGTATTTATCTAAACTTGTTAGAACTTATCAATACTTATTAAAAACAGTAATAAGTATGTTCCTTTTGACCTTTTGTACTTATTGATACTTATTGGTACTTATTGAACTTAACTTGTACTTTTTTTTTATTCAATAAGTGCTGAAAATAAGTTGAATAATAATGGGCCTTATTTGCTGTAAAGACTTCCAACCTGCGCAAAGTCGCAAATTCTTAGGTGATCCAGTAACGTAAATGTTCATTTTCAAATGCAAATGTCAATCTCCAATTGTTCATTTTTGAATGCAAATGTTCATCTTTAAATACAAATGTTCATGTCTGAAAATGAACATTTGTATTTTTTTGATTCAGGACCATAATGAGGAATATGGTCCCGATACCATAGTAGACCTATTGTTCAACCTGGTATTTGATATGATGATGGGCTGCCATGGGCAATATTTTTTAAATTCAGTCACTTATTTATCTTTAAAGCTCCTTGTATATACTTTGCGTGAACATTGTAATGATGTGGCATCTTACTTCTGTAATATTTCTGCAGAATTTCCAAGGTCATGGCATGTTGAGAGCGGCCTCTGTAGCTCCCCCAAGTACAGCAGTTCCCAGTACATCACAAAGCCAGCAGTCTCCACATCAGCCGTGGTTATCTGCTCCACATGCCCGCCCCCCTTTGCCATCTCAATCTTTTAGACCCCAGGTGAATCCCCAATCACTGCAGCAGAGATCTCATATCCCTCAGCAATCACCTCAGCCAATGCAAGCATCTCCACAACCACAACAGATATTGGCTTCTCCACAACAACACCAATTATTGCCTTCTTCACAGCAGCATCACTTATTGCCTTCCCCCCAACAACAGCAGCAGCAGCAGCAACAACAACAGCAGCAACAACAACCTATTCCAGTGTCAAATCAGTCCCAAGAGAATTATGGACAACAGCTCTCATCATCAAGAGTTTCACAACCTATAGCTAACCAACATCAAATTGTCAGGGTACAGGGATCATCAAACCAGATGCCTCCCTCCCCAGCTATGGGGCAAGCGAACATTTTTCATCCTGGCCCAACTGACAATGTCAGTGCTGCAGAAATTTCTGAACCTTGTACCACAATCCTCAGCAAAAGAAGCATCCAGGAGCTTGTGAGTCAGGTAAATGGCTTTTACTTGTCCTTAAATTGTGCCAACTTCCTTTGAATATATTTTCATTCTTGCTTCATCAACAGATTGATCCATCTGAGAAATTAGATCCAGAAGTTGAAGATGTTCTGGTTGATATTGCTGAAGATTTTATTGACTCGGTGAGTTTGGACCGATTTCTATTCTGATCACCATTGAGTACACTGTCTTTGCAATGGTGATTTTCCTTTTTATCCTTCATTTTCAGAGGGTGTCAATCTCTATGGTTTGTAGCAAATTTTGTGTATGTAAACTTTAATTGGCTGAGGCCAATTATTCCAGCAGGAGAAAAGTTGCCAAATTGAAGAGCCTTTAATCTTGTGTTATGTATATTGATGAACTCCGTTGGTTACAAGATAAATGCCATGCACTTCCAAAAATGTGTTGCTTTTAGGATGRTATTTACTGAGACAAAGACACATATCTGATAAAATGTAATGTTCTTTTTAATTTTGTGATATATAAAGGAGGTGTGTTGTACCCCTTTTCTTTTCTGTTGTTTGAAGCATGTCTCTTAACCTTGCACACCCTGGCATAAGTAGTAATCACACCGGCTCCTTACCTGCGAAGCACATTTGTCTTTGTTTAGTTAAATAACTAATGCATCAAAATTGCTTTTATCTAATGCTTTTCTTCTCCCCTTTTTGGAGTAGGTCACCACATTTGGATGTTCATTAGCCAAACATAGGAAGTCAAATACACTGGAGGCAAAGGACATACTGCTGCATCTAGGTAAGTGATGCGATGATCAAATCTACATTACGTGTACTAGCCTCTCCACCTTCTGGCATCCTGATTGATTTCTAATATTTGGACGTGTTAATGCAGAAAGAACCTGGAACATGAAGCTTCCTGGATTTAGTGGAGATGAAATCAAGACCTTCAAGAAACCTGTGAGTAACTGTCAGATAAAGTTCCAAGAACAAGAAGAAATGAAATTGAATTCATCCTATAAATTATCCATCTATACAARCAAACCCACTTGTGAATCTAGATGATTATCCAAGAAAAATCCAACCTTCTAAATATAGTTTTGATTTGTTATACTGTTATGAGTATTTCCTATGTGCTAGACAAATCAGTATCTAACAAAGTCACGAAATACACATAAAAAAAATTTCTTCCCTTTTTGTCTTATTGTTTTACTCTGTTTTCACAGGTTGTTAATGACATCCACAAAGAGCGGCTAGCACTGGTACCACATCATTTTTTCTGTTTGTCGATGTGATGTATTTGTTTTTCTAATGTTTCCGATTATGATGTTTCCTCCCCATAATRGGTGTTTTGCTGTATCTTCTCGTGGCAGATAAAGAAATCCCATACAGATAAAACCTCTGCTGGGCCAGCTACAGGTAACGTGAAGGGACATGTGGTGAAAGCAACTCCTAATGCTGTGGGATCTTGATCACCCAAATGAATTTTCACTGTCGAAGCTCAAAATACCTACCACCACGATTTTTGCGTGACTTTGGTTATGTGGTGGCCAAACACAGCTCCTGAGCGCCTTATTTTGGAATTACTGAAGGTGTTATTCTAGCTACTACTATCAAGTTTCCTACTATCTACGCTCAAAGTCGGAAATTGTATAGGAGGTGAGCAAAGGTTTTTGTCACATANCAAACCCACTTGTGAATCTAGATGATTATCCAAGAAAAATCCAACCTTCTAAATATAGTTTTGATTTGTTATACTGTTATGAGTATTTCCTATGTGCTAGACAAATCAGTATCTAACAAAGTCACGAAATACACATAAAAAAAATTTCTTCCCTTTTTGTCTTATTGTTTTACTCTGTTTTCACAGGTTGTTAATGACATCCACAAAGAGCGGCTAGCACTGGTACCACATCATTTTTTCTGTTTGTCGATGTGATGTATTTGTTTTTCTAATGTTTCCGATTATGATGTTTCCTCCCCATAATRGGTGTTTTGCTGTATCTTCTCGTGGCAGATAAAGAAATCCCATACAGATAAAACCTCTGCTGGGCCAGCTACAGGTAACGTGAAGGGACATGTGGTGAAAGCAACTCCTAATGCTGTGGGATCTTGATCACCCAAATGAATTTTCACTGTCGAAGCTCAAAATACCTACCACCACGATTTTTGCGTGACTTTGGTTATGTGGTGGCCAAACACAGCTCCTGAGCGCCTTATTTTGGAATTACTGAAGGTGTTATTCTAGCTACTACTATCAAGTTTCCTACTATCTACGCTCAAAGTCGGAAATTGTATAGGAGGTGAGCAAAGGTTTTTGTCACATAAAATTTCTGAGCAGTAAAAGGGTCTATTATATCATGTCAATATTAATGTAAGGCACTCAAATATTATTGTTGCTAGGCGGAAACAGGATGATACATTGGAGTCATGTGGAGCAATTGTGACACCGATTCTGATGATTAATGAAAATTTGGTGAAGAGCACCAACCATTGTTATTGCTGTTATTGCGATGGGATTGGATTGGATTGGATTTCAAATATCTCAGTTATCAGAATCATGTAGTTATGTATTCAGTAAAAGCCTTCATAGCTTAATGCATTTTCGATTTTCGGTCCTAACAAACTGAATCACTGATGCGTAAGAGCTAATGATGGCTAAGCCTCTAAGGCGTGTAACAAACTAACAACCACCCTTCAAACATGAGAAAAGAGAAGAAAACGTGCAAACCTTACTTATCCTAAAAGAGGTTCTTACGATTTTCTTTCATTACAAGTTGCAAACAAATATTGACAGGACTTCTGTGATGCATTGAATTTGCCATCCACGTATGCATGCATAATAAACTATGCTAAACTAAAATTCAATCCATTAAACTTGATTGACTTTATATTTGATACATTAAGCTTAAATGTTTTTTTTTTACTTAAATAATTTAGGCTAAACAAAAAAAATTATTTTGCCGAGCTTAAAAAAAACAAGTTGTATTTTATGTATTACTTTTTTTTATAAAAAAAAACACTGAACGCATCGCGTGCAAATTAAGCTAGTTACATATAAGAAACAACTATATCACCATGATGTTGAAGGAATCCAACTCAACCCACTATGCAATAGTTGGCCAAACTTATATGCTACAACCACCTTAAAATATTGCAACTTTTAGGGATTCTCAATTAACTTCAAGTTGCTTCATGCCCAACTCTTTGTGCATGAGTTTTATAAATAATATTTACTTGAATTTTGAATAAGAATAAAAACAGGTTCCAAATGCACATATGACTTAACCAAAATTGAGACATGCAAATATGCAATTGCACGCATGAAATGTACAGTTAATCAATGATACAATATTGCAAAACAAAGTAATGTATTTTTACACATTTAAAGAAAAGTCAACTCCCTTTATGTTTTATTGGCGACTCTTGGTATTATTTAAGATAGATAAAATATTCAAGTGTTGTTAATAAAACGTATCGGAGGAAGTAGTATATAGTCTTGGACCTACCAATTTTGATTGCAAATTGTTTGTTTATTACTATAATTTAAAATAAGTTTTTATAGGTGAGATTGTAAGATAGTATATACTTCGGGTTGTTATCGAATATTGTTTGTTTTTTAGATTTAATCTTGTCTATTACGGAGCACTATTATATAAGATAGGATATGTACATGTACATTTAGTTAGTCTTATGGTTAGAGATGTTATTACATCGTTTTACAAGTGGAGATCCATTTTTGGTTACATTAATAATGATGGAAGGTGAAGGAATTTTTGGTGTTTATAATATTGTCCGGTGCACAGATTTATCTAATAGGGTATACATAAATGCAAAATACAATTTGTAAATGTGTGCATCATGGGACTTACTAATGAGATACTTAAGGGGTATCTGTTTAATAAGTATAAATCTAAAAAAATAATATTTAATTGGGAAATAAGACTAAGACTAAATAAATAAATATGTCTCATTCACTTTGTATTTAAATAAATCTATGACTAATCTTTTTGCACGCGTGGCAATTTTTTGTATCTAATATGAAAGTTGAACTGAATTAATTTATAACATTACCTCAGAATATATAAAGACATTATAAAATGTGCACGAAAAGAATGAAATTTATATTTTTTTATTGCAAAATGAATATTTAGTAGCAATAAACTATATATTGGTAGATTTTTGGTTTCATGGCTTGTTTGAAAAATTGTTTTAATTAGTTTGTCTAATCATATTTTAAGCTAAATTTCCATTCTTTAAGGGGTGAGTGTATTAAGCCTTCCGCTTGATATAACACATGTAAATTAGCAAGGGATTAAATATTTAATACTAATTACGCTTTTTCAGTAAGAGAGCAGGGAAAGAATGTCGATTCCAAGGGGTACACCCATGCTCCCTTGGCTTTTATATATGTAATAATAACACTTTATATATATATCCTTTATATATATATATTATATATATTATAATATAGCGCATAGGAATACGCGGATCATGTAAGACACATATACTTAGGTGTTGAACAAAAACTAAGGTTTAGATCTTGACCGTGAAGGATTCTGGTTAGATGGATTTGGTGACCTGGGCTCACTGATTTGAATCTATGGTATATACTTGGATGAAGTTTCAAGTTCTTTGGGGGTCAATTATGAAGGTGTTTAATAGGGGTAGCACGTGTACTGTTCCATAAGAAACGAGGTTGTCGAATAGTCTTACGATGTTAAGATCTTGTGTTGTCCGGTGTATACTGGTTCGTTACATGCTTAGGCTCGTTCGGCTTAAGATGTAAAATCTACCGGCACTCTGATTTTGTTTTCACGTTTTCATATCATATGACAACGAGTCTTGAGTTGTGTTTGATTCGTTGACTGCTGATACTATAGGTAAATATAAACGGGATAGTAGTTATTATTTAGTACTTGACTGCTATAATGATAATAATAATATGCATATATACTATAGAATTAATAATAACTTTCCATTAAAAACAACAACTATATATATATGATAATAAATTTGTAATTTTTGAAATTTTGAAGTTAGATATCTAATTGAAATTTAACAATGTAAGAAATCGACGCACTGTCAGTACGTGATACTGAGCGTGCATAGTATTTTAAGAGGTTAAAAATGTAATAAAAAATATGTACAGCAATTGATATCACCATTCAATTATATTTCAAGAGTTTGCAAGATACGGTTTTAGCCATATAAAGATTATCATAATTTTTAAAATAATTTACATTTTTCTTTTGTTGTTTTTTATATTTAGTTTTAATTTTTTTTTAAAAAAAATGGCTCTAAGATATAATCTGTTTTATATTTGTTAATTTCTCATGTGTTAGATTTTCGTATAAAGTTTTGTTTAAATATTATTTCATTTTATTTTAATATTTTATTTTTTTTTAAAAAAAAAAAATAGAGATATATTCTTTTATTGCGTTGTGGTTTGGTACATTTTAGATATTAGGGTAAGTTGTTAGATTTGGCTGTTTTATTTTACTTATATTTAGTTATTTATACTAAATTATATTTTTTGATAAAATTATTTTTTTTATTTACTTTTTTATATTTAGTTATTTATTTTTTGAACTTTTTGAATGATATCCTTGGGGAGAAAAAGGACAGTGCATAAATTTATTCGACCAAATTTGGCAATGTTTGCTTTATAATATAAATATAGACTAAATAATACAAATAATATATTCCATTATCTAAAATCTTAATTCTATGTTTAAAATACAACGACCATACTATAAATTAATAACGGTTTATCTTACTTTAAATATTTTATCTTTAAACCTTTATAAGTAGTATTATATTTAATATTTTTATCTCGAATTAACCTTTTAAAAACCAAAATCTATTAGAAAACCAACAACTTATATCTAATGTTAAATTTATATAAGATTACGTTTCGTATAGTAATGAAATGAATAAAAATACAATACATAATATTTGTTATTGGCTAGATCTTAATTAACACGTTAACTTTGTCTAAAAAATTAACATTTTATTTTTTCAGTTTATCAAGGAGACTATTTAAGGGTGTAAATGGACAAATGCATATGAAAATAATTTTAGGGTTTAGTCTCGTACAACTCCCATTGTTGATTCTCTAACATAATTTTCATTAATTATTGGCAATTAAATGATATGGAGTGAGTACTTAACTAATCTAGTAGAATAATACTCACTCCGTAAAAAACTTTAACTAATTTCATTTTTGGTTTAACAAAAAATTTTCAATCAAATGTCTTTTAAATGTTGTGAAAATTTTTCGTTACGGATGGGGTAAAAGGATATGGGTGAATCAGAATATTCAATAATCTTTCTTATGGAGTAACATGCAACACTGTCTGGACTCATTCGTCCACAGTTGTGCCAATCCTACCTTTGGCAAACTCCAATTATATCAAGGATGAAAATACGCAAGAAAATGTATTCATCAATTTTGCATTTATTTTATTTCAAAAATAAATAAAAACTATTCATCATATAAAATCCAAAAATTAAAAGAGTTAAAGGTGACAATTTTTCTGGGGTGAAGAACTGAAAGATCAACTTAATTCACTCTGCAGATTTCCTTCCATTTTTCTCTTTTTTAACGCTCGGTTTACTTCTTCTCACCTTCACTCTTTAATTTTTTTTTCCTTTCTGAAAATACCCAAAAATTTCTTATTTTGAGATTGAAATTTGGCAATGTTCTTAAAAAAGTATATCTTTTTTATAATACCTAATAGAAAAATTAAATTTCTTTTACCTATGGTAAGAATTGTTCAGTCTGTGACATCTGATTCTGATTTGGTGAAATCAATTCAAATGGTGTTCTTCATGATTCTTCATCAAGGGTGAAAAGCTAATAATTGACAACTGATCCTGGAATTGGTGATTTTCTCTCTCTCAATTTTTACGATTGATTATTTATTTATTTCTGGAGTTTGAACTGGAATCAGATTGATTGCACAAAAGGAAAACAAGGTTTATGAGATTTCAGTATTTGCTGTTAAAGATCAATTTGTTTTAATGGGTATTTATAATATGAAGTAATCATTGATGATAGCTTAGCCAATTAGTAATAAGCTGAGTATGTTAGTTATAATGAAATTATGTTCACTAAAATATAGTTAGTTGCTTTTCTATGTCAAATTTGTGTTTACTTGTGCTTCWTGTACACTTAAATTAATGACCCTGAAAAGATTGTTGCTTAATTATTTGATCAGACATAATTTAAGCTTTTAATCCAGATTAATTTATGTTGAACAGGTGGTAGTTATACATTATCGATCAATCACTCTTAACTTGAATTTTCAGGATTTCTTTAAAATCATATTCTTTGATAAGATAAGATTTGTGATGGATTATATTGAGAAAAATTAATTAATTTATGAACTGGATGTATGGCAGAAATTTTTGTTTCTTATCATGATGAAATTGTACTTGCAATTACAAAAATTTGAACTGAACATTGCACATTGCAAAGAATTCTTGCTTTGTATAGTTTATCAAGCAGGTTATAGGTTCAATATAAATTGTAGTATTGTGGTTTATATTGAGAAAAATTAATTAAATCATCAACTAGATGTATGACAAAATTTTCGTATGATGATATAATACTAGCAATCACAAAACATGAACTTAATATTGCCCATTGCAAAGATGTCTTGCATTATATAGTGGTTAAAGCAGGTTTCAATTCATAGGATCAATATAAATTGTAGTATTGTCATTTAATGGCTCAGGTAATATAAATTGCAATCAGTTTGTTTGATATTCATGTCTTAAYACAAGCATCGTGTGTTAGAAATCTCGATTGCACTAACTATCTAATTCTTACAGCTGATCAAGTGTGTAATTTTGATTAGCTGATTCAGTTTAAAATATGCTTCCACCCCTCTGTCAACTTCTGCTCTCCTTCGATAGTAGATCAGTGCACCTAATTCTGAAATTCATTACTTTGGCTCATTGGCTGTCTACTGTAATAGCTTTGTGTAGTGTCTAGTGTCTATTGTCTAATGCCATTTTCTAATGCTAGAATGTGTCTGTCATTTGTAATTAAAAAATAATGCTTTATATGTGTTTGTTGTTTAGATTGGGTACCCTTTGTTTATCCACACCATAATTCTGGAATGATTAGACAACATTTATCATATGTTGCTAGTTTTGAACCTGTTACTTTTTGGATATCAATTGTGTCTACTTCTTGGTTCACATTCTCGATTCTTTAGCTTTTCCTTCCTGTAATATTCCCATTTAACATTTGATGTAATGATATGTGCTTTATATGCTTGCAATCCTTGCATGTATTCTTCCTCTCATCTGTAAAACATACCATATTTACTTGATTGTTTTTTACCCCATAGATGATAGCATGACCATCTTAATGGCCTTTCAAACCCAAGCGGTGGATATCATTGGGTTGACAACAATATTTGGAAATGTCATGACAAAAGACGCCACACAGAATGCCTTGCGCTTGGTATGTGGTTTCTTCCTTCTAATTTATGCTCTCTTGTAAGATAACTTTTYAATTCATGAGCACTCACTGTTTTCAATGTGCAAAAGGATAGTGTGAGATCGCTGGACATCCTGAAGTTCCTGTTGCTGAGGGCAGTCCCGGGCCTTTGAAGGTATTTCTCTGAATAYCTTGTAAAAATGATGAAYCTTTCTATATAATTAGTTAGAAGGGTAGATGAAAGAAMAATGASGATAATGAAATGTAATTTAGAGGATGAAAATGTTTTGACTAACCAAATTATTTTTAAGGTCAGATATGTGGAATATCTGATAATTGCTTTTGGATAAACTGAAATAATCCTAACAGCTCATGTACACCGAGTTACACCAACTGTTAATTTGGATTGCTTTAAATATCAGATTATGAGTCTCGTGATTTAGTGATCATTTGACTCCCAAACTGGGTGGATGAAAATATTTGACCTGATTAAATTTTGTRGAGATACTCCTAGCTTGGGAGTTAAGACCTTGAGTGGAAGTTTTATGCACAAACTTCCAAGTTCCATGAGGTCATCTTGAATACGAATCTTTGGATACTATATTTCCGTTTATCAATTGATCAATCAAACTACTTGAATGCAGCTTGCCTATTCTTCTTCTGTAAGTAATTGAGAAGAGCAGGGAGACAATGGTTTCCAAAATAACTTAGAACATAGTTTATGTTGTCCACTAGACCACAAGTGCCCGAATTTTTCCTTGGAGTAAGGCTATTATCAAACAGTTAGATATCTAACTCTTCTAATTGTGAGACGAGGATACATTTGTAATTTTTTACCAGGTAGGGTCTACAATCTTTCTATTAAAGAGTTAGATATCTCACTATTAGATAAATGGCCCTTTTCTTTCTTGTTCTGAAACTGCTCAGTTTAACATCATTTTCCCACTCAAGAGATTTCTTTATACAACTTCTATAAGTTTCCAATTTACCAACAAGAACAATCATAAGCAAAACAATTGGTATCGTAGTTCTTTGGGGTCCACTTCGCTAATGAATAGTTTATTCTGCACTTATGCATGAACCAAATTACTTGCTAAATTGAACTGTGATTTCTGTTTTTGTCTCTTCGACTATGACCCTTTTGGTGATCCTAGTCCTATTATATGGAATTCTCCTTTTCTTTGCCATGTTATGGTTCATGAAATCTCCCAGGTCTCGTAGACAGGATAATTGGTTTAAGAATCAAACTCTGTCATTCAGCGTTTCCCCTGCCAGTTGTCAATTAGAGTGCAGTTCATCTGTAAAATTCACTATGATTCTCACTAGCTGTCTCACATTTCTACCTCTCTTGATTATTTTTTTCAATCCCCACCCGCCCCCCCATATTTTACACACATGCTACTTGCTTTTGTATGATGGTGCATTAAGTACTATCTCCACACTCTCTCTAGCAAAATCTTTTAAACAGGGTGGAACTCCACTGTGCTCGATTTTGTTCATTGGTTCAGTGGAGTGGGAAACATAAACCTATAAACACGGCTCGTAAGATCGAAAAAATTGAAAAAAGTGCTTGCAGAATTTTGGTGGATTAAAGTTTCTGAATACCCTTGGTGAGTTCTATACTTGCCTTAGGCCTTATGGACAAACTTACTCTGTATGTGTGTCTCTCTCTTTCTTCTTTTGTTTAAAGTTTCACAAAGTATGGCCATTGTTCATGAGACTTTTCATCTACTGCAGGCAATTAAAAGGATTCTCCTTTGCAGCCCAAGTTGAAAAAATGTGATACTTGGGCGCTTTCTTTGCTCTTGGAAATGTTAATCCTGCTGCTGAAGCAAACGTAATTCGTGAATATTTTTTACCTGTATTTTGCTTGTCAAATATTCTTATTATCAATAAAACACTGATGATGAATCTCGTTGCCCATTTCAGATCTATGGGGATCCTGAGGCAGCAGATGTAGTTTTTACTTCAGGTGCTAATATAACAGTTGTTGGCATTAACATCACAACACAAGTTCAATTAACAGGTGCAGATCATTAGATCAATACATGCTAGTACTATATATAATATAGCCTCTGAATGTTGTTGTTGACATGAAATATTTTGTTATTGAACTCTTCTGTGATAACAGACACTGATCTTCATGAGCTGAGGGAATCGAAAGGACGGCACACCCAMATACTCACTGATATGTGTGAATTTTACAGGAATTGGCATGTGAAGTCAGATGGCGTACATGGTATGTAATCTCCTTTTCTTCTCTTAAGCAGTTTCTAAGAGGGTTAGAAAACATCTACTCGTAAAATCTTCACAAGTGATGCCTGAGACTCTATTGATTAGTCCAAATTTTAAACWTTTTACATGGTCCTGATGTTCTCTACTATGCCTGCAGGTATATTCCTCCATGATCCTGTTAGCTTTGTAGCGCTTGTGAGGCCTGATCTATTTACATACAGAAAAGGGGTCGTGAGGGTCGAGACACAGGGCATCTGCACGGGACATACATTAATGGATCAAGGGCTTAAAACGTGAGTTGAAATGCTGTCTTTTGTTTCCCTTCAGCCATCATTATTGCTTCTTATCACTATCAATCTTGCTGATAATTATGCTTGTTTTGTAATCATGTGTTACAGTTGGAATACAGAAAATCCATGGACAGGATATTCCCCTATCTCCGTGGCATGGACTGTGAACGTCGAAGAAGTCTTAAAGTATGTAAAAAACCAATTGATGCAGCACTAAAGAACATGGGATGTCTAGAACTGTTATGTACATCATTCTAAAACTATCCAAACACTTGCAACCCTTTGTTTGGGTTGTGTCTTGTTAATATTGTAACTTTGTCCATGTTCTGGGTTTCGAGGGCTGATTGACTCAAATAAATTATCTTTCATTGTTCCATTCATTCTTTTACTGTATTAATTTGGGTTATCGCCATTGTTAACGTCTTAACGAAGCTCTATTGATATGTAATACAAAGTATAAAATGCGAGTATGTGACCTCAGAATCATACTGGCTGAWATGCCACTTGCCCACTCCAACCTCGGACCACCAGAGATCACAACTACGCTACTTGCTAGCCATCACAAAATCACCCCATCACCTGAAATACCACTCTCCCCTGACCCACTCTGTACTGCTGCCCCATGGTCGCACACTTGCTCGAGAGTCCGACGTCATTCCTGCCCACGCCTGCTGCCCTTGGCCTCCTAGGAGCACTTAGTCACCAWACCACACCCCAACACTTCCAGTAGCATTCTAGGACCATTATGAATTTACAAGTACTAGTTTCTTTAATGTCGAGTGTTGACCATTTTGTCTCAAGTAGGAATGYAAGAGGCCACCAAAACTGGTATAATTTCAAATGGCGGAAGTACTTTTGGTCACTGCTGATCTTGGTTTTGATTAATGAAACGAAAAAAAAAACACACTTCGTACGTCATTAAAAATTTAAAACCTAGAAAGTACTTCATGCAATTATTCAATTTTTTTTTTTTTGCTTAATTGACTTCTTCTTTGCTTTGTCGTTCTTTGAAGCATTAACATTTCATATAAAGAAGCCAGAAGAAAGCAAAATTGAAGTGAGTCAAGTGACATAAATGGTGGAAAGTGGGGAAATATATATAGTGTAGAGAATTAGATTGAAGGAATCGTTAATTTTTAAGAAGCATAGCAAGTCTCAAGAGAATATATTAAATATATACGAAATAAATATGATTTTAACTCGGAAATATTGTTGTACAAAATATCTAGAATTTGGAAACAAGTACACCGTGTTAGACTACATCACACTTAAACTAACTCAACTACGGAGTATGTAAACTAGTTGACATTTAGAGAATATTATCCATTAAGGCACTAACCAAAACCTTTGATAATTTTGACGTTATACAAACTTTCTATTTGAATGAAAAAGCTTGAGGAATATTTCCTTTGTTTTTTTTTTTTAAATGTGACACTTTAACAAAAAAATAAAATAAGATAAATGTGAGAGTTTTATGATCAAAGTATCACATGAACTCACATCTGAAAAAACAGAGAAAATATAAGCATAACTAATAAAGTAAAATACATAATTTATTTTTAAATTCCATAATCCATAATTTAATAAAAAGTACACATATATTGCATAATCCATGATTCAATTAGACCAATGCATGCATCCACATAATAACAATTCAGAAATTTAGCCAAAGTTATTTAATTTTGTTTGTTTTGTATTTCTAAGATGAGACGTGTACATTTAATCACATGATTTGTATGATATTGTTCATGTGATAGGATTCTCACAATTATTCAATAAGCTAGGTTAATTAAAACTCACTATGTTCCCCTCCCTCTCATCACCCTATAATAATTAGAATATTCATGACTTAGCTACTTCATATATATTGACCCTTTTATAGTTTTATTGTATTGAATTATTAAAGCAGTTTACCCAYCTCTTAATTAATTTCCTCCATTATCTATCCATCATGTATTATATATATCACCCATTTTATTTGAAAATTATATCCAATGGTTTCGTTAGTTGAATGTCAAAACAAAACACGAATTAAAATGGTTTACTAAGTTTACACGATCTACTTGTAATGGTCTGAGTCGATGTTATTTGTGATGGTGAAACATGTTAAATTGTTTTTTACTCACTGTTTATTGGGTGATCTTATATATTTCAATCTATCTGACCCGTACCTCATTAGTGCAATCATACATCTACTTCCTTTTTTTGTGGTAAGATGAAAACGGAAAGGCGGGTAATCACTAATTTATTTAGTTGTAATTAGATAAAATATTATATAATTTGATCTCATTACATTCATAAATTGCGTTGACGAAAATAGCACAGTAAAATAGTTTGGACGAGAAAACAAGGTTTATACATTTGCACTTTAGTGTGGGAGTGCAAGACTTAACTCACGAAATATTTGTGACGTGTGAAGTTTTTAGATAGAAAATACAATAGAAAGAAACAAGTACCAACCACAACGAGAGTTCATTGTTGTTAACCTCCCACTACTCCATCAAGAGTAAGTGCAGTAGAGTGGAGCTCCCATGCACTTTCAACAACCTCTTTGTGCTTTAAAAGTAGTGAATTAATACCTGTGTCAAACCACACGTGATTATATATGCTTACTCATTATTGATTTAAATTATATATTTATTAATTGTTACTAATAAACTTCCCATAATATATTCGAAACGTTGCCTGACATAAATCGAGAAGCCACCGCAGCCAGTTTAAAGACTAATCATTGGCCCCACATAATAAAAAAACCTTGATATTATATTCATCCCTTTAAATTTATCATATGATCAATCATTTATACCCAATTAACTTCATTAGAGAAATGGCACAAAAAGTATCATCATCGTCACTCTTGGCTCGGCCTTGTTGTTGTTGGCCATGCAGGTCTATGCGTGTGAGCGATCCACCTCACGCCGAGGCAGTGTTGTCGTGGCCGGAGAGTGGCGGTCTTATGGTGTCGGAGGACTGATCAGGCTAGCCCTTGAGGAGATATACACCTGGGTGAGTTAGGGGGAAGGGGAGCGTGGAATCAGTTAGTATATTTGGGAGGAAGATTTGGTGTTTGACTAGGGGGGGTGATCCATTTCATTGTTGAAGAAAATCACATATTATGATCTGATGATGTTTCTTCCAGGCGCTGTATAATCAGAATTACATCCCTATTCATAATATAGGTAAGTATTTACTATTAATATAATTATTGGGATTTTTACTTGTTTATTCAAAATGGGTTCATCATTTTTGTGGTACTCCATTCCAAATATTACTAGTACATCTTTTTTTTTTTTTTTTTTTTTTCCCCTTCTTCTAGTAGTTATGTTTGTTGTACAAATCAAAGCAATACAACCTCAGTTTTGCTGGTTATGATGTACTCATGTATATATATATTACAGAGAAATTACATTGAAAATACTTTGGACTCTACTTTGAAATGCAATCTTTTTGTTTTTTCTTTCTTATAATTTCATAGAAACCAATTGTTATAAGTTACAATTATGAATTTATGATAGATCATCGTTGTCGTTGTATTACCATATTCTATATTTCTATGTAATCTAGGTCCAATGAGTTTGATAGGTCCAATTGTTCGATTGCATATGAATAATTTATTTTTCTATGCTCCCATACTATGAAACATGAAAACCTCTAAGATTTGGAGTTTTCAGGTTTTCGAAACTCCGAAACCCGTAGAAAACTGTCCAAAAAATGTTGATTTAATAAAAACCCAAGTAGGATTAGGAGATAGGTTGTTTTCAAATGATTCTTTTGGTTAATAAATAATTATGATTAGTATATATAATTGTATATAATACATAGTAATAATCCCTTAGTTATTATGGTGACTAAAAGTATTG
The DNA here is from genome assembly GCA_008642245.1 of Bassia scoparia. NCBI lineage: Eukaryota > Viridiplantae > Streptophyta > Magnoliopsida > Caryophyllales > Amaranthaceae > Bassia > Bassia scoparia. The sequence continues at coordinate 92,768 of SNQN01000239.1, read as the reverse complement.
TCTTATTCTAGACTTTCTAGTTGTTGACTTCAACGGGATTACATTGTATTTTCCAAATTGTCTTCTTCTAGGAACTATATGTTCCCATTTAATTTATGAAGTGGATGTAAATATGATATTGCTAACGGGCGTATTGGGAAGTTAGATAATTAAGATCAATAAACATTTTTTAAAATGATATAAATTTTAAAATAAATGTCAAAATCACGTGTCAAAGGGTTTAATTAATATTTATATTCATTTAATATTTTTTTCCTTTTAGTTCTCTTATCTAATAACGCCTATGAGGTATTCGTTAGTTTTAGCCATATAAATATGTAATGGACACGCTTGCCGTCTCTCCTTCTATGCACCTTTCTTTTGAGAAAAACGATTTTATTTTTGTGGTGTATATCAATTTATGTTACTATCATTTATTTGAATAATCTCTTTCATTTTCCACATTATTGGGATTGTGCTAATGCTTAGAAAAAAACAAAGGTGGTGTGATGACTACATTTGTGTGTTCGAAACACTAGGCCAGGTATTCGTGTATGTAAGCTTTGTAATTTGGTCGTATGGTAAAGTTAATTTCATCCATACGAGTAAACACAATTTATATGTAAAACCAATTCTTAATAAAAAGTAAGTCTTGTGTTTGTTTGTTTTTTTTAGGTAACCCCTTAATTACGCCATCCTTATTTTTTTTAATCAATTTGAGTAATATAATTTCATCATGGTAACCCTATAATATTTGGTGTTTGTCATAAGTCATAACCCACAATCATTAACTAGTTATCTTATACCAATTGATTGTTGGTGTAGTGGTGATTGGGACTACACTTGGTAGGGAGAGCTCGAGTTCGATCCCCCGCAACAACAATTGGGAGAGGATTGGAACCTAACCACCTATAACTGATCCACGATTCCGGATTAACCCAATATGGTGAATCGGGTGGTACATCAAAAAATTTACTAGTTATCTTATGTGTGAAATATTCACATTATGTCATTAACTCATTATCAACTAACTAAAATGCTATTCGAAATCGCAAACGACTTAAAACGAAATCGCAATTTCATACGAACATACTATTTTGCCCTTACATGACAAAACATATACTTTCTCTAACTTGACTTCACCGACCACTACGATCCACCACGGACAACCGCATATGATACATTCCATTCGTTAGTCGTCGAAAAATTGGACTGAGCACATCGGATTAATAGTTGTTGGAAAAATGTCCGATACACGAGCTAAACTTTTTTCCCATCGAAATGCCTCAGAATTATGGCCATCAACATAAGGGATGAGCAAAAACAGTGGGTACCCAAAACTGGTCCGAAACTAGCGGTTTCGAAACCGGCACCAGTTGGATCGGTAGTGGTTCCGATTCCAAAATGAGGAACCGATTGCATGTGACCGGTTTCGGGCATGAACATTTCGGAACCAGTACCCGGTGGTATCGGTTCCGGTACCTGGTACGTGGTACCATCGGTTTTATACCCGATACCCGGTAAGTAGTTATGAATTTTGAGTTTAATAAAATACATTTGATAAGGCCCAAAAGCCCATATTATATAAACAATATTTACAGCCAAATACACATGCACAAGTATGAAATTAGCTAGGACAATTTTTGCCTTTTATTTATTTTTTTTTAAAAAAATCTAACCGGTTCCAATTATCAAGAATCGATCGATTCCAATTTCGGTTCAACACAAAATGGCCGGGTGCCCGTCTTGCTCAACCCTAATCACCATGGCTATCTCGCCTAGCACAGGCGGCTAGATCATGGCTATCTAGCCTAGCTAAAATAGGCGAGACAACATGGCCATGGTTTGGCCGCCTGTTTTTATATGAAATGGCGAAGGGTATGTATGGAAGTTCTATGACATTGCGACTTCGTTTTAAATCGATTGCAACTTCGAATAGCATTCCCATCAACGAATGGTTTGGTTGGTCACATATATAAACCTTTGTGGTGAAAACAAGATTATAGAGTGTTTGATATAGGAGTATGAATGTACATTTGACAACAATTTTAAGCCATCTTAAATGAATAAATGATATATATATGGGATATACCTCATCCATTACATGAAGATCCTGTTGTAAAGAAAGACAAGTTAGAAAATTTTATGACCTCGTGTTTACATTAGTTGAAAACAATTAAACTCAACTGAATGAATTGTTTATAATAGAAGAAAATTAAAAGATGAACGATAYCCGAAGTAATCAAGTAAACAGGCCGTTGGTGAATTTATAACTCTATGAGCATGAGTCCAGGAGATGAATACTGTGATAGAGTTCGTAGATGTATTTGGGTTCGACATCTATTGGGCTTCATGATAATCTAATCCGCAATGATATGTAACCCAATTGATGATTAATTGATAATGGATCATATACTCCAAGTTAATGTTTTTACTTGGACTGGACCACATACTAAATGATTTTTCTAACTTGAGTAGACTTTGAGAGTTCTGCCTTATTTTATATATTAGGCCATAAAAATACTCCGTATTTCTTTACACTTGTTTTGAAGGATTGTTTTCAAATACAGATTACTTTATTCGTTTTTAAAATAGATGCATTATTTTTGAAGAGAGATAGGAGATATAGTTAAAGAAAAAATGGGGATTCATGTGATAACAGAGAGATAGAAAGAATAAGTTTCTTAAAAAAGAAAATGATGGYGCATCTAATTTGAAACACTTTTAAAAAAAACTGATGTAATTAAACTGAAACGGAGGAAGTATACATTTTAAATATAATTTAAATACATTTAGTACTTTATGAAATATTCCACAATAGATTTTTGGTTTGATCATCTCATAGATGAGCAATGCTAAGGTTAGTTGAACAAAACATAACCTTGAGCAATTGTTGTCACTTATATTATTTAAATTTGGGTGATGGAATCTAAAACCTAATACTTGGACTGGACCACATACTAAATGATTTTTCTAACTAGAGTAGACTATGAGAGTAATGCGTTATTTTATATATCGTTTTTTTAACGTGTGCTCAAGGTCAAATGTTAAGAAAACAAATTCCCTATAAAATATTTGATTTCACTCAAATCATTAATAGAAATATGCAATTAATAAAGATATACAAAATATTATCTACTATATTTACCTTAAAAATATCCCGGTAATCAAATAATTAATAGCTCATTCCAAATTTAATACTTAAAAGCTTAGATTAGCCCCTAACTTCTGCTAAGCTAGCTAGTCCTACATCATACACGTATATCCGAAATCCATTCACAAGAACAAAACTCTCTCAAATTCATCATTCAATTACCCTTTCGAAATAGAATTCATTCTGTTAGAACAAAATGTAACATAACTTTCTATAAATAAATACTCATCACCCCAAAATCAGCATTACCATACCATTTTTCATTATTTTCACTGAAATAAATTCGATTCCGTGATTCAAAATCAGGATAATTAATTACTCACCTATCTTGTTTAATTTCTTAGACAGAGAGAAATAGAGTAAAGAAAAGCGAAATCGGACGTCGAAAAAAGAATTGAATGGAGAAGATGGAGATAGATTTGAGGCCTCAAATGGCAGCAAAAGTGCATGGAGGAGTAGGGGGTACGTATTATGCATGGTGTGATTCTGAGCTACAAATGTTACGTGAAGGTAACATTGGTGCTTCTAAACTTGTTCTTAACAAGTTTGGATTTCGTCTTCCTGCTTATTCTGATTCTTCCAAAGTTGGATATGTTCTTCAAGGTACGTACSTCCTTATTAATTCTTTTATGATKGATGTGATTGAATTATTTTTTTCCGTATATTTTACTGAAAATGTGTTTCAAGAATATACTTTTTTCGTTTCGAATTACGTYCTCACTACACTTTCTATGTAAGGATGTTTTTAATTTACTTGCTATACTTACTTTTTGGACAAAATACCATCTCTATCTCTCTCCTCTCACATGATCCCTTATTTTTTCTCTCTATCTCTTTTTGCACAAAATTTACCTAGGAGTCCGCACACACTCCAAATATAGCGACTAAATCCAAACAAATGTAGTATTTTAAATGTACTTCCTCCGTATCAAAATAAACGCAACGATTAGACACTTTTTCTCTCTACTTTATGTCAAATCATTGCGTTTATTTTGATACGGAGGGACATGTAAATAATGTAAACAATGTAAACAAGCTTTTGTCTAATGTAAACAAGCTAAGGGAACGCAGTAACGCACGAATTTTTTTTACCAAAACAAGAAAGAAAACATTTGCAATTTAAAAATAGGAGGAAATAAGATGTTCGGTCGTATCATCTATTCATATATATGAGATATATATGTTTGTTAAAAATCTTGATGATGATATGTTTTTTATATCAATTTTTATGATGTTTGATCATACCTTGACAATTAGTTGTGTTTTYTTTTTTGCTTTTGATAATTGACAACATGAAACAACCTTCAACATATAATGAGTATTATTTGCATCAACTTAATACYGGGGCAAAAAAACTTGCATAAGAATGATCACTGAAAACTATTCTCTTACTCACATGACAATATTTTTCACCAGGAAGTGGAGTTGCTGGGATAGTCCTTCCTGAGAAGGAAGAGAAAGTTATCCCAATCAAGAAAGGCGACGCAATAGCTCTCCCCTTTGGGGTGGTCACTTGGTGGTACAACAAAGAAGACACAGAGCTAGWCATTCTGTTCCTAGGTGACACGTCGAAAGCCCACAAAGCAGGCCGCTTCACAGACTTCTTATTAACAGGCTCGAATGGAATCTTCACAGGTTTCAGTACAGAATTTATTAGCCGGGCATGGGACTTGGACGAAAAAACAGTTAACACCCTAGTAGGAAGTCAGCCAGGGAGTGGAGTTGTGAACCTTAACGAATCGAACAAGATGCCTGAACCAAAGTCCGAGCATAGGAAGGGTATGGTGCAGAACTGTGAAGAAGCTCCTTGGGATTTGGATGTSAAGAATGGTGGAAGAGTGAAAACTCTGAACACTAAGAACTTGCCCTTGGTAGGAGAGATTGGGCTAGGGGCTGACCTTGTGAGGTTGGACAGTAGCGCGATGTGCTCCCCTGGATTTTCCTGTGATTCTGCCCTCCATGTAACATACATTGTTCGAGGGAGTGGCCGAGTACAAGCTGTTGGGATTGATGGAAGAAGGATCTTGGAGACTGCTGTCAAGGAGGGACAATTGTTCATTGTTCCGAGGTTTTTTGTTGTCTCAGGGATTGCTGATCCTTCAGGGATGGAATGGTTTTCCATCATTACTACACCCAAGTAAGTCTCGATTGCAGTTCGTTGTTACTAGTTAGCTAATCCCTTTTAACTTCAAGGATAGAACAGCTTGCATAACTGCATATATATCAGCTCTGATCTGATGTCTCAAGTCTGAGCAACTTCTGCAATTCTATATTCAAGTGTGTTTTGTGTATGTTCACTCTTTTAAGTAGTACAATGTTGATACGTACGTTTGCAATGTTTGCAGCCCAAAATTCACCCACTTAGCAGGACAGACCTCAGCCTGGAAGGCGCTATCTCCTCAAGTACTGCAGGCGGCCTTCAATGTTAGCGCGGACATTGAAAATCAGTTCCGATCAAAGAGGACTTCAGATGTCCTGTTTTTCCCACCCTCTAAATGAGCAGATTGTATCATCAATCAGTTCTAATGATCTTCGTGTTTTGGTTTTCGAACAAAATTAGTGTTATGAGTTCAATTTCGCAATGAAAGTTTACAATCTTCCTGGTAGAGGTTGGCTGTTGTTGCTATAGTACTAAAGAATTAGCTTATCATACATACATGTTGCTGTTGTAACTTGTAAGTTCAATTTATTGAACCATCACAATTTAATGAAATTTGATTACTGGCTTATAGTACGTGCAATTACAACAAATCAGAAGTCAAGAAGGTCCTGTTTTCGTTAACTTATTTCAATAAGTTTCAGTAAAAATAAGTTCAATTCAGTAGCTACTTATTATAATGATAATGATTGATAAAAGTTGTCGAAGAAGTCAATATTTTCTTTTTTTATATAGATAGATAGAAAGAAAACACAAATAATGTTGTTACTGAAAGTTCAATTTCTAGGAGGATTATCTTGTATCGTTGTCTAGTTTGTTAGGGTTATTTAGGGTTTCTTATACGGAGTAGTTTGTTTATATGAGGTTTATGTAGTGTAGATAATTTAATTAATTAGCTTAATTTTGTATATATCGTTTTTAAAATTTAAAATTTTGAATTTAATAGTTTATTTAATTTAATTTTTTGAATATAGATTTTTTGTATTTTTAATTTAAATATTTTTAAAAAATTAATAAGCTGCTGACATTATTCGTGAGATATGACGTTGACACGTAAATTAGATAGTGTGATCAGTATCATTCTGTTTTAGTATAGATTATAGATAAGTTCCATTCATTAAAAATAAATTCAATCAAGAAACACAAAATGGGCCCAATTAACTTAATCAATAGGTCACCAACCGATTAGGGTACATTTTTGGAAGACAAGGTCAGATTATTTTTGAAATAATCGAAAGGTCGTTAATTTTTGGAAGACCGACCATTGAAAGGTGGACTTATTCATGTTAATTTTTCCATTTTTCTATCATAACTAAAGTTTCCAAAAGCAATAACAAAATATAACCAAAACAGAAAATCCTTTTGTAGTTCAGTGATATTCTCACACAAGGTTTTTTTTTAATAATATTTTCACACGAGATATGCATAGTCAATCCATTGAATTTTCAAATAATGAAAATTTAACTGCATTTTTGGTAAATACATGTAATAAGTAATATTTTATTTAAAATATTATCGTATCTTTTTTGTTTTATTTGCCAAAACTAGATTAGCTTCCCGTGCAATGCACGATTTATATAGAAAAAAAATAATCGAGTTTTTTTATATATATACAAAAATCTTTCCACAAGTATTGAATGAAAATGTAGAAATAACAAAAATTAAAGAATTTGATGGCAACATGTAAAATTATTTAGAAAGGATTGTTAGGATAGAATTAAAAAATTACATATGAAAAAAAGAATAAAATAAATAATAAAATATAGTGTTGAAATAAAAATTTTACTAATCACTATTCTCTATTTAACCCCGTGTCGGCCGTGCGTTGCACAATTTATTTTGTTTTTATTTTTTTATAAAGAAAACAAATTAAATATTTTTTATTTTTCTCAAAAAAAAAAACAAATACTCATAATCTTATCTATTTTTTTTATAAAAAAATAATCTCATTAAATTTTGATGAAAGCATTTATTATTTAAGAATTTGAAATAAAATCATTAATAATCTCAGCAATAGATGATAAAACAAATGTTATTTAAAAAAGAAAAGATAAATGACATGTGACAATAGATGATATGAGCAATGTTTTGTTTTAGTAGTTAGTTATAGATAGATGTCATTGAATTTTTCTTTTCACACAAATTTTAAAAAATTCCTTAAATTTTTATTATTTTATTGAATAAATTAATAAGGCTATAAAAACAAGGGAAACAATATGGTTGGTCATTGAGATTTGTTTCCACAACAAAGTTTGTTTTGCAGACAATAATGGCGGAGACGGGGAACCTTGCAACCAGAACTGTGATTGTTCTGACATACTGTGTGGTCTTGGGTTTTGCAATACGTGATTATGTGGAGAGTCGGAGGCCCCCGTTGATCCAATTCCAAGTGGATTCTCTCACGGTGAATCCAATTGTCGCACAAGATCGTCTCAACTTAACCCTATCGCTTAAGAACAACGCACCGGTTAAGGTCGAGTCGCTGCTAGTCTCGATAGTGTCCGCTGATTCAAACTCCACGTCGAAGAAACTCGAAATCGACTACAGCCAGGAGAAATCACACCAACTCAAGCAGATAAGCGTGTGTTTTAATGATACTACTAGTAACAATGTTTTAGGCACGGATGAACTCAAGTATCACGTCAACATTGCGGGTGCTTATTGGACTAATTCGGGTCGTAAAGGTAAACAATTGACTTCCAAACTGTGTGATATGGTCAACGTTTGCGATGCCGTTAGGGTTAGACTTGAACGTTCAAATAATTTCACTTTTGGGCTCATGATTAATAGTCCAAAGCACTGCCAATACGTCTCTCCCAATTGTTGATTATCGCAATTAATCATTTTTTTTTAATGTTCTATCTTTTTTTTTTTTTACTTTGTTATTCAGTTTTTCATTGTGAAACGTTGATGTTTTTTTTTTTGTTTTGTTTTACGAGATAGACTCTTTGTGTGGATAATTCAGGCTGTTCGATACAATGGTTTCGTGTTTCGGATACCAAATGGAAATTTCAAATGTTTAGTGTGGTACTACTTGGAAATTCCCTACGTAAAAAAAGTCCAATCAATTTAAGCAATTAAATCATCTCTAAGTGAATTTAAATTTGACGATAAATAATGAGAGAGATAACTTTTCTTGGGTTTGTAAACGAGCAAGTAAGGTAAAGTAGTTTTAAGACTCTTTGTGCTAAAATTATTTTACATAATTTATACCTTTAAATCTTTTTTTAAAAAGCGTGCCAAAAGTAGAGTTGGCGTTAAAAAAGAAACAGACAAAGTATATTAGTATTAATAGTTTTTCTTTCCCGACAGGCATCTATATTGTTGCATTTCAGTATAATATAAATCAAATATCAGACATTCGGAATATATATGATCTTTATCACAAATTAATCAATCACCTCGGGGCACTCGTGAATTTCTAGTTAATTATATGTAATCTATACCTATTATTTTAGAACTCCCACCCAAATATACACGTGACACATGACACTTTTTAGCCCCCTACAAACTCTTATTCCTTGCTTTCTCACATCAACAGGTAAAGTTAGACCCGACAAAGTTGGTCTGAATTCGAAAATCCGATCTGCGGTCTGATCCGGGATCGAAAATAGATGATTCGAACATTGGTTCAAATCCGATGGATTAGGTCCGATCTAAGGCTCCGTTTGTTTTGAAGGAAAACAATTTTCATGGAAAATCATTTTCTAGGGAAAATAAATTTCATGGAAAATCATTTTCTAGGAAAAAAGTTTTCCTTTGTTTGTTTGATTAGAGAAAAACTCATAAAGGAAATGAAAAATGTAATAGAAATGAAGGAAGGGCGGAAGTAGGGGTGAGCGGGATCGGGTACCCGGTATTTTTTTAAGGAACCGGACCCGGACCCAGAACCGACTAGGTCCCAAAATCTAGAACCGGAACTGGAACCTGTTGAACCGGTTCCTAAGTTTTAGGAACCGGTCCCGGAATCACCGGGARCGGTTTCGGGACTGGGTACCCAGTTCATATAATTAGTTTTTGCAAATTAATTTTGAGCTTGTAAAAATTATCTTTAATAATCCTACAACTTGAAACATACTTGCAGCAATCTATCGGTGATAAAATCGACAAAGGAGGAAATAATCTTTAAGCATGTAAAAAATAATCTTTAGGCTCATGAATCATTCTCTTTGCATCCTTAGTGTATAAATAGTTCAACTAAGAAGGAAATGGATTTTAATGTAAATAAAAAGAGTAGAATTACCTTATATAACAGTTCCAAACATTGGGTACCCGGTACCAAAACTGAAACCAACTGGGTACCCAGAACCGGTACTGGTTCCACTGGGTACTGGGTCCCGAATTTTATTACCCGGAACCAGAACCAATTATGATCGGGTCCCATTTTTTGGACCCAGAACCGGACCCAGTTACACCTGGCCGGTTTCGGTTCCGAAATCGGCGGGTCCGGATCGGTTCTGGTTCTGGTACCGAGTACCCGAATTTTCTGCTCACCCCTAGGTGGAAGAATGAATAAGGGAGATGTAAGAAGTGGGAAGGAAATTGTGGCATTCCTTCTCTACAAAAGGAAAATGATTTTCCTTTTCCAAAGTGACATTTTCTCCTTTGAGGAAAATGATTTTCCACCTCTTTCCAAAACAAACAAAGGAAAACTAAAAGAGGGAGGAAAATCATTTTCTGGGAAAATATTTTCCATCAAAACAAACGGAGCCTAAATCTAGTCCGAAACAAACTTGGTCCGAAACTTATCGACTTCTGAACCGGTCCGATCCATCGAATCCGAAAACTATCCGGGCCAAATGTACAATGATTTGAACAATATTCGAATTTGAATTAGACGGGTCCAGTCCAAATTCGGTCCGAATCTAATTAGATACAAAAATGGTCCGATTCGATTTTGCCGATCCGAACGGTCTAATTGTCGGGGTCTATGTAAAGTGTTATATCCTTTTCAAATTCTTTTTTCTTATAATTTTCATGCCAATTTTGGATTTGTACAATAACTTCCTCCATCTTTTTCATTTCCTTTCATTTCTTCCAAATACAATTTCACACTCTTTAATTATGTCTCATCTCATTCAAATTTCATTAGATTTTTAAAAGGTATCTTGTGACAATTTTCATACTAAAACAAATGTTTTTTTCTTCTCATCTTCTCATATTTAGGCGTTTTCATTTTTCAACTTATTCTATTTAATAATTCCAAATTAAAATTATACAAAAGATAAAACCTAACTAAAAATATCGTCCGTGCAAAGAACGGGTCAAAAAACTAGCTCAAATAGAAAACATGAGTTTTTTTTGTTAGAAATCACTTTTTCTAGAGGGTATTTTGTGAGAAACTACATTTTCTAGAGTTAATTGCATCGATATTACTTGTTGCTGTTGTATGTGGCCTTTTTAATAAAGCAATGAAAAAAGTGCGTGCTATTACTTTGTAGCTTGTTCCTGCTTTGTGTTGTCCAACTCAAGAGATACGCATTGATATTACTTGTTTCTATTTTATGTACCCTTTTCAAAGCAATGAAAAAGAGTGCATAATATTACTTTGATGCTTGTTCCTGCCTTGTGTTGTCCTAGTTAATTTACATACATTGATACTACTTTTTCTATTGTATGTTGCCCTTTTAAAAAAAATGGAAAGAAAGCATACTATTAACTTTGTTATTTGTTTCTGCCTTGTGTCGCTCCACTCAAAGGACACACATTGATGTTGCTATTGTATGTTTCCTTTTTCAAAGCTATGAAAAGAGTGCTTAGCATCTATCCTATTACTGATTTGTTTCATACTTTATCATAACATTGAAACACAACAAGAATATCTACTATTACCGACCGTCCGAACAAATAATAAACGGTCGGTAAAACGCAGGAGCGGTCGGTAAAAGGTTTACCGATCGTCAACGGACGGTAAGTGACGGTCGGTATTTCTTTGGACGCTAAATAAGGCTTTATCGATCGTTTGATAGTCGGTAAAATATTATCGACCGTTTGACGGTCACCGACCGACCACACTAAACAGACGATGATTTGCGAGTTGCGACCATTTTAACCAGTCGTAAATCATCGACCGTTTTGACGGACGGTAATTATCGACCGCCAAAAAGTCGGTATTTTAGTGGATTTCCGACCGTTAACGGTCGGTAATCCCCTATAAATCCAATTGTTATTTTTGAAAGTAGGAATTGCCGACCGTTTAACGGTCGGTAAATGATGTATATTAATTTAGAAAGTTGAAATTACCGATCGTTTGATGGTCGGTTGATAATAACATGTATTGTCGTTGTGGCTACCAAAGATAAAACCTATCTCGGTCTTACTATACTACTAGCAATAGCAAGTAAGGGTCAAACCCACGGGAAAAACGTGTTAAGCAATGACTAGTTACTGAAGCGACAAGCTAAGCCAAGAACAAGGTTAAGAGTGTGGTCACAAACACTATTAACATGAGAGGAATAGACATTTAAGACACTAGGATTAGGGTTTCACCACACAAATACACACATGTAACACCCGTATGCAAGCAATGAGGCAAACGAACATGAATCAACTGACAAGGGAGACTTTCTAAGGTCCTTAACCACTCTCTCAAACTAGCTAGGAAAATCTCACTTGCAATCCAAGACCTATTCTCATGGCTTGGTCACAAGCTCGGTTTAAGCACTAAAGTCGCGAAAGCTAGTTACATCCCTATAATCCGTCCCTATTCTCATGGTTCCTTCATCTAAGTAGCTAGGAGGAGTTCACCTAAGAGTTCAACTCTCGTTCCTTCAATTCTTCAAAGGTCCCTAGTAAAACTATCAAGGTAGCTAAACATGTTAATTAGCAATTGCACCTCCTAACCACACAAGTCATGGCAAAAACAAGCATAAACCTCAAGCAAGTAATGGAAGTCACATGGTGAAATAAGGGTTTCACCCAAACCTAGCAAATAAACTACTCACTCATGCTTAAAAACATAACAACATCCATATTTATTATGCTAAACAACAAGTTTTAAAGTTATAAGTGAAACTAAGCAAGTGTCATAAAAACCCAAAAAAAATACAATTCATGAAATACTTAACCAAAATGAAATTAAAGAAGTGCAAGAGATAGAGAATAGTTACTAGAGCTTGAATATAAAATTTGGTGTAATAATTCTAAGTACAAAGCCTCCAACATGCAAGAAAACCAAGGTAGAAGATGATGAATAGTGCTAAGCTAATGTGAAAGCAAAAAATATAAAAACTAAGAGAGAGAAACTAAAGATAGAGTGTCTGTTACAGTAATGTGAGGTAGGTGTGTGGTCCATATACCCCCTCAAGTGGGAGTAATGACTAGCCAAAAACTAAAGAAAAAGGAAAAGTAAAGAGTAAATTCTAAAAGCAAATCCGAGAAAAGCTTCTAGGCGGGAGTAACGCCCGAGTAGCGCCTAGGTAGCACCCGCTATCCCTGAGTAGGGCCTAGTGGCGGGCGCTACTGGCACCCGCGTGTTCACAGAGCTCGAAAAATGCAAAAAATGGGAGTAGCGAGCCCTACAACCCGCTACTGCCAAACTGTACTGCGAGCAAGAAAGAAATGGCCATAATTTCTTCGTTTTCCATCGGAATCAAGCATACAACCACTCGTTTCGAAGCTATCGAGATGAACTTTCACCTTTAATTTAAATCACATTAAAATTATAATTGTGCTGAAAATTATTCTTGATTGAAGTTTCCGAGCACATCCGAAAAGTGTACAAAACGCTCCAATACTTCACTAAAGGAGACACGAAACCATAATCCCGAGATTCGAACAATCCAAAGTGTGTCAACATAACTCCTATCCATTCTCATCAAATGAATACCTGCAAACTGAAGATTTCCCAAAGGTACTCAAGAGGGGGGGTGAATTGAGTGCCTGTTAAAAATTTTTACGATTTGAACTGTTCTAGTGAGTAGACCAGTGGGACTGGTCTCGCAGCGGAATAATAGTAGAACAATACGCAAACAGTATAAAGTAATAAAACAAGACACACCAAATTTAACGAGGTTCACCCAACTATGGACTACGTCCTTCTACCCTAGTTTTATTAATTTTACTCCGAATAAACAAAGCAACTTTGACTCTCAATGTATGTGAACTCATACACACAATAACACCCCACACTCAACCCAAGTGTGCTAACTTCGCAATTAAACTCACAATTGCTACCCAATCACTAACTTCTTCGTTGGTGATTCAACACAATGCAAATCTCTCAATTTACTCATTCGAAGAGTTTACAAGAGTATACAATCGCTGACTATGTTGTGCACTCGTGTGAATGAATTATGCTTGCTCGATCTTAGACTAAGGCATTTTCTTTCTCTAAAAATGAACTCTTTTAAGGACGTGGAGAGAAAATCGCAATGTGAGAATGCATGCTCTGAATATTTATAGCCAAAGGCCCAGTAATTACTTGATGTCGAAAATCCTAAAACATGTAAGATACTCATCCGAATATTGTTACATATTTTAGGAAAGTCACACAAGATTTATTTCATACTTGACAAAATAATATCTCGTGTTGCCTTACTTTCAACACAAGTAGTTACCAAATATTCTGAACATATCCTCACCAAATCATCTTGAAGTTTCCAAAATTCGTTTTATGAAAACTTTCCAAAAATATTTTCTTACTCGACAAGATGATCCCTATTGTGAAAATAGTAGAACTGTTTTCCCAACTGGTAGTGACAAAGCCAACTGACCGACTGGTTTAGTTGTCTTCAACCCTACTAAAGAAATAGCCCTTTGTCATCAATCAATAATACAAGCAATTATCAAACACACTCATACACTTATACAACAAGAAGACTTATTCTAACCCTAGAACTAATCTTCATTGTTCTTCAARTTCTCGAAGCTTCRCTTGATCTTCATTATGAACTTGATCTTCTCGAGTCTTCTTCGAAGGACTGTTTTGCTTCAAGAGTTGGATTTTCTATATGCCAACACATATAACACTTTGCACAATATAACTTGTTAGCATACTATCACTTTCTTGAAAGTGACCAAGAACAGTTCCTCAACTGTTCAGACCAGCTATATTCATCAGATCAATGCACTTATTCTTGCAACTATTTGTCATCACTCAAAACACTAGGAAACTCAACAAAAAAACGATCAAAACAAAAGAGAAAAGGTGACAAAAATGCTAAAAGCGGCCATTAGAGGGTTAGACAAAAAAAATGAGGAAAATGACTCAGAAAAAGGACAAAACTAACTAAAACCTACGAAAATAAGCTAGAAAAAGACTAAAAAAAGAGAGTAGAAAATCCCTACATCATCGGTAAAATTGGATTAGAATTAAACAAAAAAAAGGAAAATTGGAACCAAAAGTGTTTTGGCTCCAATTTTATTCAACCATGCAAATGCGTCAAAGGCTCAGAACATCACTGTACGAGCGTGGGGCATCACCGGGCTGGACTGGGTCCGGTCCCTCTGCCCCACGGGGTACATCCTCGGTTGAGACACCGTATTGCGAAGAATTGATTTCTTACTATTTTGCATGGTGTGAGTATGCTTGGCATTGAGGGTCATAGAAACTCGAAATCGAATAGAGGAAGTCGCCACTGCACTTCTTTTGGGAAGCTGCGGAACCCGTTTTAAGTTTTGCCTATAATTGCATAAAGCAAGGCGGAGGACTCCATGTCTGGTAGTGCACCAAAGGTTTGGATTAAGGGACGAGGGTAAGTCTGGCTACTCCACCAAAGTTTGGATATAGGACGAGGGTAAGGCGAAAGTATGCACAACCCCCCCCCCCCCCCCCCCCCCCCCCCCGCACTCTAGCGCATACTCTCTCTATTGTAAATTCACCAATTGTAATATCGAACAACACATATCCGTATTGTCCTTAGTTGTTACTAGGCGAGTTTATTAATGCATATAAGACTATAATTGTTGTCGCTTTGAATATAGTCAAATTCAAGGTTCCTAAACCGTCTTGTCCATAATTATCTTATTAGCATGACAATCAATTAATAGGTCTTTAATTAGCAAGATTAAGGTGATGAGAAAAAGATATACAAGAATAAGACTTAGAATATACATGAAGAAGAAAAAAATGACTTACTCGATCTCTATCCAAGATGTTGTACAATATTGGTACTGCTGACGTGGCAGTGCCAACGAGCCGGTGCTGTGAAGATGACTTGGTCTGCAATCCTTGCTCCTAAAACACAGTTGAACTACCCTGGGGCGACCAGGAACAGCCCCTTCGATGAGGTTCAGTATTTACCAGGGTAATCAATATTTAGAGAGGAGATATAATGTAGGTGTGTGTGTTCGAATGAACTTACCAGCCCTTGGGCTTCTAGCCTGCTTTTATACCCACCGAGACTTGCATGGTCAAGGCTTCCTCACAATGTGACAGTGGCTTACTGATATACCAGGGTAGGTGTCAATCATATATCCAACTTTGATTAGTGGGTTGTGGCTTTGACTCCCTTTGACTGGCCTATTGATCAGCTCAGCACGGATTGGCTTATTGGACTTAGTTGACATGGGCCCTGGGCTATTGGCTTGTTGGTGGCTCAATGGGTACCAACAACTAGCCCCCATCCAGGCCTGGTTAAGTCAAAAAGATTAACCAGTCCTGGATTTAACAATTACCAGGCCATGGCAGCTCGTATTTTACCAGGGGTAGTTGCCCCGGTTTATTTATGAACTCTTTTAAGGCCATGTAACCTTTCCAATTCACCAGCCAGCTTGACCAAAGGGGCAGTTTTAATTCGTGGTAGTTCATTTCAGAACTTTATGGCCACGTTTTTGACACGCACCATAAAGTGTCGGTTTAATGTAAGGTGTGCTGATGGACGGTTACTTCCCCTATATTATGGTGTGTCACCTCCATCAGTTCACTTTACATTTACAACTTCCAAATTCTTCAAACAATTCCAAAGTGCAAAAAGCAAACCAAAACAAAAACTCTCTTCTTCTCTGAAGCATTCTCGGGAGCAACAGGGTTTTTCGACTCGTTTTCCTGGTAACTTCAACCTTTGTTCGTGACAAGCTTACTGGAATTTTACCTTTTTTCTCGATTAAGCAACATTGTCTCAGCCTTCGATTAAACAGGTAATTTTGCTTCCCTTCTTTGCTTGAATTCAACATGCATGCATTCCAGTTATAGTCCCCCCTGGTTATGTCTAGAGTAGTTTGTAATTTTGTTTGTTTTTTCCCTTTTGCGCTCTTTGGTTTGTGGTTGGAATATTAGTATGTCAAGAATATAGTGATTCTCAGAACAAATCAGAGGTTCAATAGCCTTTCAGATGAGGAACCTAGTATGAAATTCACAGCCTTTAATTAGGCTTCTAGGATCAGTCTGGGGAAGTGTGACTCCAGACCTAGTCCCTCTAACCTGCATCAGACAGGCCTGAGCAGCAGCAATCCGTCCACCACCAGGGGACTGGAACGGTAAGTGTTCCACATCCCTCATAGGCTCCAAGATTTACAGTCGAATGGCTGTTTCCAAACGCCTTAAAAGGAGAGGGACAGGTGCATTGTACCCTGTCCAGGAAGGATGAACAGGCCGGAACCCGAGGACAGTGTCCAGGGCACGTGACCAAAGCCCCTAAGGTGATGAAACTTTAGGAGCACCCGATACCTGGACCTTGACAGCCACCATTGGACATCGGAGATGGCAGATGTGAAGGAAAATGATGGCCCTGCCCATACTGCCCTGGACCCCGATTTCTACAGAGGGCTTACGCCCAAAGGTTCGACATCAGGCTGCGTGAATTGTACGGTTTGGCTCCAGCTTGGCTATTGGTTTGAGGTTCCCAATCCTTCTGACAGGGTATTCTCACCAAGAGTTCAGAATCCCTGTTTACATTGCCCACCCTTGAACTGGGAGCAGTTCCATTACACCCCTTCCTGGGTTGAGCTACTTGAGATGTGGGCATTAGCCTGTCCAGCTGGCCCCTAGCGCATGCAGAGGACTTATTGCTCCATCTGGTCTGCACATTCCTGGAGTTGGAGATGTCTACCAGGTTTTCAGGACTCTGTTCTGGCTAAAGGCATACAGGGGACCCAATCAAGACTGCTGGTACTCTTTGGAGGTTGGAAGGGTGGCAATATACCTACGCGACCTCCTATCCTCTGGTTGGGTTTAAAGAAAAATGGACACAGCAATGGCTGTGGTTAGAGGTTCCTTTGCATGAGAAACACCCTTACTTATACCAGGCCAGGACTGAGTTCACCAGGAACAAGCTCTTGAGAGAAGGCCCTCTCCCCAGCTGCCTCACACTACTGATAAGGAGAAGACCACCTTCGAGTGGTTCAAGCCTTTGGGCTAGGTCAAAGGTAGAGCCCCACCCCCAAACACTGGTTGCCCCATTTTGACCTGTTGAAGGTGGAGCTTTACCTGGCAGCTGGTGGGTTGAGCCAGAAGTGTGTCCAGAGTAAGTCTAGTTGCACTAAGTCTTTGTAACCTTTTTACTTTCCTCATGCACTTTTACATATTTTTTACAACTGATTTTGGCTCAATAGCTCTAACCATGTGTCTTATGTTCTTGTGCAGTGGAGCTTTGGGAACATTGAACTGGTCATTCTGAACTTGAGAGGACCCCATCTGTAGCATTTCTATCTGTCGCTCAGAGTCTTGTGTCTTGAGGATCAGATTTACCCTTGACAACCTGGTGTGATCGACGAGAAGTATTTGTCCAACTGGTGAGGAGCAAACCTACTGATCCTTGGACCTCAGAGAACTTTGACAACCACCAATCACTATGTCTAGCAGTACCTCAGGAGCTGGTCAGACCCGTCCCAGGCTACTGTGCCTCCCAGGGCCTCAGAGGAGAGAAGCACAAGGGCTGACATCTTCCAGCACCCCCCAGGCTGAAAGGAGACCAGAGCTCCTACTCCCACTGGAGTGGAGGAGATCTTCATCTGGTTCAGCTTCAGGTCTACCAGAAGCAGGCTCATAGCCTGATTTGGAACCTCCGAAGTACCATTCTCCCCACCACCTGCAGGAAGAAGCCCCTCTCCCATTGAAGGGGGAATTGTATACGGGGTGGTGTCTATGGTGGTTCCAGCTTGTCGTGGTCAAGGCTCAGTGTCAGCTCTCCCAGTCACATGTAGACCCCTCTGGTGACCAAGGGAAGAGAAGGTTGACGAGGTGGTGTCCGTCGACAGTGATGAGGAGGAAGAGCCAAGAAGAGGAAAACACAGAAATATAGGCCTCCAGGTTGCCACTGAAATCCAAATGCTGAATGGAGTTCAGGTGGTGTGAACCTGCCAGATCCAGGCGTGACTGCATCCCTCCTCCCAAGTCTTTCCTCATCTGACAGGCAGCCATGGCCTTCTCTTCTTGCAGACTTCAGCCTTTCCTTCTATTTCAACCTTTTCAGCACTCTCTACTTCAGTATCAGCGGCAGAACTATTTCAGCAACAAATCACTCAAATACCCACACAACAACAACCCTTCAGAACAACTATTCCTCACATAACAGCAAAACAGCGGCTACAAGCAACAGCAGCAACAGCAACTGCCTCAACTTCAACAGCATGGTCCACCATTCCAGCCTCTCCTACATCAAGGCTCACTATGTGGTTTCATGCGTCCCTTATGCAGTAAAATCTGCTTTTGGGAGCCAGGACTTACCCCAACGGGCCTTTCTGCACCCAACATTAGGAGTGAGCAAGCCTGGTTGCCAGAACCTCTTTCCATGCGTCTCTCCCTATGACTCCCCCATCATGGATGATGATAGGGTGGCAACACCACCTCTTCGAATACTACCTGGCTCAGGTAACGTGTCCCTCCTCTTGAGTCAACTCCTTTTGTCCCTTTATATTTATTGCATTTTACTTACCTGGAATGTGTTTTCATGCAGACTGTCACAAATATGGCTCATCACTTCACTGAGCTATGAGGTGCCTACCCATTCCTGCTCCTGCCTTTCAGACAGGAATAAGCAGATTGAGGGCAGGCAGCTTGGCCCTAGAACGGACTATGACAGCATGAGAGGCCTCTCGATGCAGAGGGGAGAGTGCATGGTGAGCTAAGGCTGCTTCAGGGACCATCTCCAGGCTGTGATGAGAAAAAGACCTGGTTGAAGCCAGGACAGCCCAGAGGACAGAGTTGCGCTGAACAGAGAGCCTCAAGCCTTGCTGTGATTGACCTTAGGGACACAAAAGCATGAGCTTAATGAGGCCAAGAAGACTCTGGAGAACTCCCTGTTCCTTGAAAGAGCTAGACCTAAAGGGATGACATGCTGGTGAAGACTTGAACGAGGAGTGAGCACATTGAGGAATGAGAAGCTAAAGATTCAGGAGGATCTCACCACCACTTCTACTTACCTGGTTTAGCTTCAGTGTTGCAGGCAGTGGATCCTACCTGGACTGGTCCAAAGTTGAGAGCTCTGGAAGCTGGCGTCGGTAGATTAGCCCCCCTGTAAGTGTTACCACCATACTTGTGACTTCTTCAACCCAAGCTCTGAGGATCAGATGACAGTCCAAACAGAGGCAATGGGTAATTGTAATACCACTGGAAACAGTATATAAAAAATCTTATTTCAACTAATACACCTGACCTGAAATTAATATTAACCACAGGTGTAATGTGCTCCAGTGATGCTAATGACCTGCCCTAACCAGAAACCGAGCAGATGACTGTCATTCCGCCGAACTCTGCCAAAGGAGTCTATCCACCAGCACAAGAGCATAACAGGAAGGTCCAGTTTGTGGTGATGCTGGGACAAAGAGTTAGGCAGAATGCCAATGAGGGACTGTACCTGAAATGGCTGTCCAACTTGGAGATGACCAGGAGCCCTTCACCAGAGGGAGAGAGTGCGTGTTAACTTGAAAAAATGTGATGCAGCTGAGGAGGGAGTCCAGCTGAATGTCCTGCATAGGAACGGTGCTACCTGGTGAAATGAGGCTTCATCCAGTGAGAAGCTCTCCTGATATGCTCCTTGATGTGCTCCATTGCTCTGCCTCCTCTTCGCTCTTAGCTCTTAATCCAAAAACAATTTAATTGCTTGAAATTGGCTTTGTTAACTTTGAACAATTTACTTTAAGCTTGCTATTTTCTGAGAACAACATGGCTACTGGCCCATGTAAGGGCCCTCTTTTTGGAGCCTAAGCCAGGCCCACCAACTTTATGTAACAATTGCCCCTAACGGGCGTACTGCTTCCTAACTTTTGTATGACTTACATATGCATGCTTTAAATGTTCACTTAGTGCCCATAGAATCCATAAATTCCATAAATTCCTGGTATTTGTGTTATTAACACAATAGATAGCGAAATTTTTGACCAGGTATGAATACCAGGGTCTAGTTGTCCCCCCCATAGACTTGCTATGAATTTAAACTGATGAAATTCAAAGAAGTATCTGTTGTCATAAAATTCTAGAAAAAAGCAAAAATTATAGGCAAAGTTGCATAATTATTAATGTTAAAAAATGTTGCAAAAAACAAAAAATGCATATTTTAGTTTAATCCTTACCAGGGTACTACTGTCCCCCCTAAGACTTATATGATAAATTATTTAGATATAATTTAACCATATAAGTTCTTGTTTGAATTACCTAGCTATGCAACCATTAAATATTATGCAAAGTACCTGGAGGAGGCTCTCTTATATATTTTTGCAATGAACCAAACCAAAAGACATAATCTAATGTACCTGCCTGTTTAGTCACATGGCAGGCATTACCAGTGGGCAAACCTACCTGCACCTATTGATAATACAGGTTATAGATAACATAGTCTCAATCCTTTTCTCATAAAGATTAGGGCTTTTGATAGATGCTCTCACTCAATCTGGTACCTGACTCTGTAGAAGGCAGTTTTTACCGAGTGCCTTCACCAAATCTGTACCTGACTCTGTAGAAGAGCGATCGTTTTACCAGGTGGCCTCTTCACCTGCTGCGACTATCTCTGTAGAAAGAGTGGATATTTACCAGGTGGTCCTTCACCAGCGCTGACTAGCTCTTAGTAAGAGTAGGTTTTTTTACAGGTGCTCGTTCCACCAGCCTCGTACCTAGCTCGTTTGTAAGCAGTAGGTTTTTTACCAGTTGGCTCTCACCCAGCCTGTAACTAGTTTAGTAGAGTAGGTTTTGTTGTTCTTCTCAGAGAGGGAAAATATACATCCTAAAGAAACAAATATTTACACAAATTATACATGCTAGACAATTATCTACAGGGAGCAAAATGCACCTTATATATATATGTACTTGTTACAATGGTTTTCACCTACTTTAATCAAATGGTGCCCTATGTATTAAAGAGTTGTGAGTCTAAGCAAATTACCTTCTAGCTATCTGCAATTGTCCTCATATACTTGCAATCCAGTGCACCTAGCTCCATTAGTTATAATTCCAGCATGCTTGGGAATGAATTTGATAAAGTCCCTCCCAAGTAGCTGAAAGCTTGCCATGTATTCCTGCCTTTGAACTGCTGCTGACTTTCTTAGACCAGACTCACCTATGCTAGAGGTCGTTGCCTGACTCGTGTCTTATGTAATATTTGGCTATCCTTTGCATATAGGCAGCATGTCTGGTTGCTGCATTCATCCTCATCTCTTCTACCAGGTCGAGGCATTCTGCACAAGACTTGCTCGTTTTGAGGCTGGCTATACTGCGAGGTCTGAGAGATGTGGAGCCGATCAATAGGAATAGAGGCCTCTGTTCCAATACCAGGGTATAAGGTGAGATGACCAGTGGATCTTTTAACTGTGGTTCTCAGTGACAGAGTACACCTGGCAATTCCTGGAGCCATAGGCCTTTCTTATACATCCATCTTCTTTAGAACCTATTCAGGATCTGCTTGTTTGCTGCCTCTGCAAACCCATTTGATGTTGGGTAACAGACTGCTGGATCTACTTTGATCTTGAACTGGGATAACCAAGCCTTCAAACGATCATTATCAAAATGCCTGCCATGATCAACACCAGGCACACTGGTATACCATATCTGGTAAGCACATTCTGCCATAAAAATTTTCTAACATCCTTTTCCGAGATGTTGGATAGCCCTCAGCTTCAATCCACTTACTAAATAGTCAAAGCTACATAACCACCTTTTTCCACCTTGGGCTCGGTAAAAGGCCCCAGTTTGATGTCAACTCCCCATGTGCAAATTATTGGATTAGGATATCTATTATTGCTTATTTGCTGCGTTGATGTGATGAGAAAACCTTGCACACTTATCACACTCGGTCACTATCTTGACAGAATCTGCAGTCATGGTTGGCCTAATAGCCAAACGAAGAGCTTTGTGAACCAGGGCTCTGGCGTCCAACATGATGCCCACATATGCCTTCATGAATCTCTCTGAGAGGAACCCCTCATCAGTATCGACACATTTAAGAAGAGGGGTGGGTGTTATCGTCCTGTACATCTCACCCTGGATCATGGTGTACCTTTGAGCAGCCAACTGACTTTCCTGGCATGGCTTTATCCTCAGGTAGCACTCCATTTGTTTTATGTCTATGATATCTGCCATCCATGGTGGTGGAGGTCCCACTTGAAGACGTACATAGATTCACTCTTTACTCCTTTTGGAAGCACTTCAATAAAACAGACCTGGTCAGATTTTGAAGGGTGGTAGTTGCCAAACTAGCCATGCAGTCTGCCGGATATTTTCTCTCCTTGGGATTAGACGGATCTCAAAGATTGAAGCTTCGAAAGCCACTCTTCATCTGGGCAATAGGCCTGCAGAATAGGCTCTCTGACCTCATACTCCCCCCTGTACTGTTTGCAACTATTGGGAATCGGTCAAGAGACATACCTAGTTGCACCAATAGACAGGCAGAGTTGTAAGCCGCGTGCTTCTGTCTTCTGTCTTCATTATTTGTGGCTTGAAACTTGAACTTTAGTGCATACTCAATTACATCCTTCTCTGGTGAAGCAATACAACACCAGCCCATGCTCCATCAGTTGATGAACCATCGATAAACCATCCAGGGCTCTCCACTTTACAGTCTTCTTCATAATATGACATTCTGCTAAAAATCAGCCAATGCTTGTGCTTTTATGGCTGTCCTGGGCTGAAAAACTGATTCCAAAACCAGTCAGCTCAAGTGCCCAATTGGTCAATCTACCAGATTTCCAATTTTTCAAGAGATTTCTCCAGGGGAAAATCAGTTAGAACTACAATGGGATGAGCATCAAAGTATGGCCTCAATCTTCTAGCTGCTATAATGACTGCGAAGGCGCCTTTTCAATCATGGGATACCTGGTTTCGCCCCTGTTAATGCATGACTCACAAAGTAGACAGTTGTTGTACCCTTATCCTGTTCTTTTAATAAGATGCACTCACAACTGTTTGGCTAACTGCAATATACAGGAATAAGGTCTCACCTGGCCGTGTCTAGCCAGGGTAGCAGTTTGTCAGGTACTCTTAAGCTGGTTGAAGGCTTCCTTTTGCTCTGTTCCCCAATTGAACTCCTTTTACCCTTTAGAATCTTGAAAAATGTTGGACTTCTCAAGATACCTGCTATGAATCTGGATAGTGCTGCCATTCTGCCTGTTAGCCTCTGTATATCTTGATGCTCCTCGGTTCTGGCAAGTCCAATGCTGCCTTCACTTTATCAGGTTAGCATCATTCCTCTCTGACTGACCATGATCCCAGAATTTACCAGACTTAACACCAAGACACACGATTTCTTTGGGTTAAGTTTGACCGTTATTTCCTCACAATTCGCAAATGTTTCTGCAAGGTCTTCAGCATGATCTTCTGGATTGACACTTTTGACAATGGCATCATCAACACTATACCTCCAGATTCCTGCCTCTTTGAGTCTCAAAGACCTGGTCCATCATCGTTGGTAGGTGGCTCCAGCGTTCTTGAGCCCAAAGGCATCATGATGTAGTTATAGACACCACAGCTGTGACATGAATGCTGTCTTCTTCTTGCGTCTGTGATACATGTGTATCTGTGATATCCTGAAAACAGCATCCATGAAAGAGAGCCTGCGTGACCACTGGTTGAACTTCTACCAGGTTGATCTATCCGTGCGAGGGTAGGGTAGCGTCTGTGGCAGGCTTTGTTAGTCTTGTGAACCACACACATTCTCCAGGTGGCATTTGGTTTTTGACCATCACACATTTCCAGCACTCTGGATAGTGGCACAACTCCACACAACCCTGCATCTAACAATTTATTAACCTCGCTCAATGGCTTGATTCTTCTCCATGGAAAGTGTCTTCTTCTGCTTTACAGCTTCCTTGCTGGATCCAGAGAGAGAGATGCGTGATATTACCTCAGGATCAATCCCAGGCATTTCATCTGCCGATAGCAACACATCTTCATGAGCCCTGAGCAAGCTGATTAAATCACACCCTTCCTGAGCCCCCAAGTCTGAACCAATCTAGACATTCTATCAGTTTCTTTTCCAGGGGAACTGACTCTGTGCCTTTCGACTGGTTGTGGCAGGGCCACCCTTCAATTCAATCTGTGTGTCCAGTAGAGAAAACTGTTGCTGATTCTGAGAATGAGTTGCTTCTGGTTCTGTGACCTGGATCACCCTTCTTTAAGGCCTGTGGAACGGATGTAGCCCCCATTTCCTCTACCTGCCTCGAAGTTGTCAGTCTCTTTCCTTGATGATTTCACCCAGGCCAGTTGACTGACCTGTGCTATTTGAGAACCTCTCAACACTGCAACTTTGCCACAGTCTGACATACTTAAAGCATTAGATGATAGGGAGATGCTACACCTTCAAAGGCACCCATGAATGTTCTTCCCATAATAAGTTATAGGGTGAATAAGCTTCTACCACCTGGAACCTGACCATAACAGTTCTCCCTAACCTTTCATCCCCCAAGGTGACTGGCAAATTAATTTCACCTTAGGGAGATTGAATCTTTCCTAGCAAAATCCTGACATGTCCTGATGTGGTCCTATTATTCATTCTGTAGCCCCATGTTTTTTGCATAAACATGAAATAATACCATTACAGCTACCCCATCAATCGGACTAATTATTGAAGACTAAAGTGACTTATTACTCTGTACTGATAACTTGACAGAACATATCATAATGTTTGAGGTCTGGACCAGCCCCCTACAGTCTTGAGGTCCCAAACTATATTTCAGAATAATCTAACACATTCAGACTGATAAGAATGGAACAACAGCTGTTCTGACCTTTTTTAATGCTTCTTGGAGCTGTGCCAAAGATGCAGAAATTCATTGATTGGCCTCCGTCTGGTATCTCCGTTTCGGTCTGCCTGTTCTGTTTCCTTCTGGCCCTGGTCTTTCTCCTCTTGATCTTTCGGCAATATTCTTGTACTGCAGCAAAAATCCCTTCTCGATTAGGTCTTCAATGTTATTCTTCAGCTGACCTCTTCAGTGAAACAGATGAACAGGACACTCGTGAAACACAGTACTTATTAGGGTCCTTTCCAGCCCTTGACCTTCTTGAGGAGTTGATCCATTTATCCTCTCCCTGTGAGTGCATATATTACTGCCCTTCTGTGTTGAGGGGGGTAAAACTTTTCGAAAATAGGTGAAGTGTGCTGATGCTTTCTCCTTTTTCTTTTCCTCCCTCTTTTCCTTTCTGGATTTTGCGCCAGTGCTCGGTGATTTTTCTCCTTTTTCGAGCTAGTGCAGTTCCACCTGGTGCCGTGTGTCTTGTGAACTCCTCCAGGGTGATATACTCATCTGAGATTCGCATTGCCTGGGCCAGGTATCCACCTTTGACTTGTGAGGTGGTCCTGAACGGGCTCTGGTCTGAACCATACTGCAAAGCCATGATTACCACATCAGTTTTGATCTGAGACCATATGGCCTCCTTATTGAACCTGGTAAGATAATCACGCAGACTTCATCTTTACCCTGCTTTACTGACATAAGCTCAACTGAAGATTTTCTCTCCTTCTACCACTTATGAAATGATTTCTGAACTGATCCGCCAGGTCAGCAAAGCTATGACACTACCTGGTGGATATTTCTAAACCAGGCCTGTGCCAATTCCTGTCAAGGTGGTAGGAAAATTACTTGCACCAGGTTGCATCTGTGAATTCACCAGTACATGGTCCCTCATAAGGGGCCACATGGTCTCCATCCATCAATATTGATGTGGCCTGGCATTTTAACTTTTTGTGACCGAGCTTTCAAAATTTCCTCACTAAGTGGTGATGAGAAGGATACCTGATCTCAGCTGCTGCAGCACTGTAGCTTGACCAGGGAAACAACAGTGCAGGTTGACCCCTGTATCGGATCTGGTTCTCCCAACCTTGAAAAAGCTGAGAGTCGATTTCCAAGCCTGTCATGAACTGACCGCCCAGGCCTGGTATTGCAATGTCCAGGTCTGGTACGTCTGTACGTATATCCACGCGGATTCTGCTGTGATCTCATGCCTGACCGTTGCTGACCGGCGTCTCGTTCACGGGATCCGTATCTCACTGCAGGTCCCATACCACTTCATTCTCCGGCAGTCTCGTGAGGTCCATCGATGGTGAGGACCCAAACGATTGTGAGGGAGAAGGATTGGTGGCGTATTGAGTCGCCTTCTGACGTTGTTCGCGGTGTCTGTCAGCGCCATCTACTGGTCTGGTACCTCCTGGCCGAGCGGCTGGTGTGCAGTTGGACCATAAGTCATTGCCTTGAGTGGTTCCCACTCGCCGAAGTGTTTCACCATAACCTGAGGATCCACACCTGCACGTCTTAAGACATTTCTTGCCTGCTCCACCTGGTCTGGCTCGGTGGAGTCGAGTAACCTCGTTTCTCCCAGAGGGAGGAGGTCTTGTTGATAAGTCCCACCTGTCCAAACGACATCAGTATTCTGATTCTCGGACTTTGTGTATGGGTAGTGATGAGACGGTGGTGCATTGTAACCCCGGCTTCCCGGTTCTTGCTGACCTGGTACGTCTCGAGGGCGGCTTCTTGTTGGAAGAGACCTCCTCTGGCCTTCTATGGGCAGCTCCGTCACCATGCATCATCTCCTGTTGATGCATCCATGGTTTCTTCACTCAATATGTGACACTACGCCCCTCCTTCTAGCGCCAAATTGTGGTACAATGTGGTACTGCTGACGTGCATGGCCAACGAGCCGGTGCTCGGTGAAGATGGACCTGGTCTGCAATACTGCTCCTACAAAACACAGTTGAAACTACCCGGGCGACCCAGACAGCCCCTTCGATGTGAGTGTCGAGTATGTACCAGCGAGTATCAATATTTAGACCCTTGGGGCTTCTAGCCTGCTTTTATACCCGAGACTTGCATGGTCAAGGCTTCCTCAAATGTGACAAGTGGCGTACTGATATACCAGGGTAGGTGTCATGCATATATCCAACRTTTGATTAGTGGGTTGGTGGCTTTGACTCCCTTTGACTGGGCCTATTGGYRCYGCTCAGCACGGATTGGGCTTATTGGACTTAGTTGACATGGGCCCTGGTGGCTATTGGGCCTGGTGGCTCAATGGGTACCAACACAAGATAATACAAAAAGCAAAAACAGCAGTTAGATTTGAAATCAAAATCGCCTCGCAAAGTGCTATTTACATGAGAAAATCAAAGAAAACGCTAGTATTGACAATAATATTGAAATCAAATTAAAAACAAAGAAAATAAGAGGTTTATTTACATGTTAYTTGATGTCTAATAGTTTATTAATTAATATTACATGATTCAAAGTGATGAAAACAAGCAAAATCAAAGAAAAATTAAAGAGAAGAGAAGAAGAAGAGAGTTTCTATGAGTTTTGTGGCCTCATAGGTTATACCAACAATGCGTGCTCGAACAATCCTCGAACGATTGTTTTGAATGCCTTGATCTCTTGATTTAAATGTGTATTGAATGTGTTTTTGAGTGTGTATTGAATTTGAAAGAGTTTCTCTGAGAATTTTTGGAAGAGAGGGAGAGAGTATGAACGAGAGAGAGAGAGAGAGAGAATAGCCGAGCTTCTGTCGTCCCAAGTTGCAAATGAGAGGGGGGTCGGCCTATATTTATAGTCCAAAGCCAAAAAAGGGAAGAATTTGCTTGCAATTACGCCGAAAACTGGGCGCCCAGTGTCTTGCCATTTTTTGGCTGATTACCCTTGCCTTTTTTGAAGATTGCGTATAATATAAAATCAAAATAAAATATAATTTCATTTTATTTGATCACGAAATTTTGATAAAAAACCACTGATTGATTTGGGGAGATATTCGTGTGGGCCCCACGCTCGAGTGCGGCATCAAAGCTCTCGAAATGAGCCGTTTCGCTCGGGTGCGCGTTTTTGCTTTGGAAATTCACAAATAATTTTCCACAACTCCAAAAATTATGGAAAAATATTCATAAAATTCCTTGTAAAAAATAGTGTGGTTTGTTAAAATTTCATGAATTTTGGAATTGTTTTCCAAATTTAATTAARTATCGCAAAATTAATTAAATTGTTGAAAATTCCGAAAATTGCCAAAAATGCTTAGAAAAATTCCGAAAAATTCTAGAAAAATGTCTAAAAATAAGTCAAAATCATTTTGAAATTAAAATTTATTTTTAAGGGTGTTTTGGGCAAGAAAAGGTGTTTTGGCTTTGCAAATCGAGATTCTAGAGCATTGTTTAAAGCAGTTGTTCTTTAGAATTGGACCAATTGCATTGTGATATAGTTTCATGATTGGCCTTTATGGAGGGACAAATGTTGGTATCTACAATCACAGAAACGAATCAACTAAATTAAAAATAGAATTTAATTTACAATTACCAAAAAAGTGCAGAAATTGAAAAAATCATGAGCAAAACCAAAAAAGCCTATAACAAAATAAAAAATAAAGATCTTGAAATCTTCATGCTTAAACTCAGCTTCAAGATCTAACTTATCTTCACGCTTCAACTTGTCTGAAACAAAAGAAACAAACAAAAAACAGAAATTAAACACCAAATAGGAAGAATAATAATATTAAACGAGAAAAAAATAAGTAAACAAATCAATAATATAAAATCAGAAAAATAAATCGAAAAAAAAGAAGAAAGAAACAAAATCGAAAACACTGTTTATAGATCTGAAAAATAAGACCCATTTGTATCAGTATATGTAATCGAAATTTTAATCAGAAGAAAAAAGAAACAAGATTATAAAAATAGAATTACCAAAACGATTGACCCAGAAACAAAAAACATAAACCAAAACCCCAATTTATAGATCTAAAAATTTTGAGATTAATGTTGTTCATAGATCAATAAAATTTGAGACAAAAACAAACAAAAAATCACATTTGTAAGAAAAACCCTAAAAAATAAATTTTGATTTAAAACTTACCTGAGGAAGATGAAGATCCGGCGACGGTCAGCAACGAGGACAGAGGGCGGCGGCGGTCAACGACGAGGACGGAGGGCGGGGACGGTCAACGACGAGATCGAAGGACGGTGACGAAACTTCAATAAATTAATGAAAAAAAGAAATGAGGAGGGAGAAGTAGAAGAGAAAGAAAGAGGGATGAGAAAAGAGAGAGATGAGAGGATGAGATAGAGAAGAAAGAGATGATAGAATTGAGAGGAGAGTGAAAATAATGAATGAATTGAGAGATGAGAGAATTAAGAAGAGAGAGATAAAGAGTGAGAAAGAAAGTAAAAGAGTGGAAAAGATTCGTGCGACTTAATGTGAATGTGGTCCACAACCTTGTGGTCGGCTAAAAAAATTCAATAAATTAATTTTACCGACCGCCGATGGTCGGTAATCAAATAATGATGGTCCGTAAATTTTGCAATTTATTTAATATAATCAATTTACCGACTTTTTTAATAGTTGGTATACTAATAAAACGGTTGGTAAAAACCGCCAGCTTTAAAAACCGTCGGTAATTTCTGTTGACCTAAAAACAATCGTTAATTTTAATTTCAACGACCGTTTCTATGGCAGTCAGTAAAATTCGTCGTTAAAAATGCGGATTCTTATTGTGCTTTACTTTGTCACTTTAAGAAAAAATGTTTTGCTTACTCAATTGCTTTGTCGTTGAGTTACTGTTCACACTTTTTTTGTGCTCTATAAACAAATTTGTTGTGTGTTCAGATCAGAATCTGTGTCCTTATCTTTCATTTGTCGAATTCTTTAAAACATAAAGAATCGATTATTTGAAGAAATGTGATTTATTTTCAAAACTTTTTAAGTATAAACTTTTTGTGCTGCTTTGGAAGCCATTGCTTCTTTAATCTTTCAATTCCCATTGGTTATTTGTCGAAGCCCATGGTTTTGAATTGAAAGTCTCGTAAAATGATTCGAGCATACTTTGATTGTTGTCTTTACAGACTCACTCAAAGTGGGGGCTATCTGTTGACATTAATTTTTAGTCTCACGTCCCGTGGAAAGACTTGATGATGATATTGATAAGCTCACTTTTCTAGAGGATTGAGTAATTGTGTGTTATTGGACGTTCATAAGACTTATTAAAATATTGTTTTACCTTTAGCCAAAGTTGTTGCACAATTATATTACAGTCATATAGTACATTGAAAAAGCTTTAAAACAATATATTACATTTCTATTTTGGACTTGTAAAACAAAACATATGGTGTTTGAAAAATCAAAATATTAGCGAAGATAAGATTTTATCGCTGYCAAATTAYCGATTATTTGTTTTAAACGCTAATCYGCCAGCGTTGATTCACAAGATTTGTTGAGACATCAACGATAATATAAAATCTTCGCTYATATCTTAGCGATAATATATAATTGTCGCTTCTTTTGTCAAATATTTTTGCAATCAATAACAAAGTTTCACATCTTTTTATAGCGTTAATTGATTTTATTCGCTAGCATATCAACGACAAATAACATTGTCACTAGTATTATCAGCGATCATTGAGATTTTTACCTGATATATTAGCGATAATATAAAATCTTTGCCGATATTTCTTCAAAGATAATTTTATTCTACTTACTGTTTTGCTAGTGATTTTTTATTTGATTTGCTGATCAAATAAGCGACAATTAATATTATTCGCGAATATCGCAACAAACATATATTATTGTCGCTGATTTATCAGCGACTTCCAAAAATGATCGCTGCAACATGCTTCTATAAAAACACCTAAAACTTCTTCATTCGGTCTTATCAAGATCCTATTAAGCAAAATTTCGAAAGTGGCCTATTTAAACAACCAACACAGCACATAAACCATTGCACGATGTAGCACACCGTGTCAATCCATCAATTCGTCATCGTCTTCCCCTATCACATTCCCAACTTCACTTTGAACAAGCAAGAAGGACACAGATTTTCGCTTCCTAACCTGAATTACACAATACAAATATCCAAATTAATTAAAAAAACACCCAAAATTGGTGCGACGTATGGACACAACTCAAATAACCGTCAAATTAAAAAGCTCATATATGACTTCCATGAATGTAATAAATAAGAATATGAACCTTGCGCTTCGGTGCCTGAGAACCCTTTGGCTTCTCCAAATGGGGCTCCTAAGAAAATAATGATAAAGTTAATTATTTCAAAATTTGGCTCAGTAGGTGGAATTAATGAAATATGTAAAAACAATTAGACTCACTAAGTTGACTTAATGAAATAATTTAAACAAATATTAAGGACAACATACAAATATATAAGGGCAACAAAAATAAATAAATTACAGATTTCACCTTGACAATGTCTTCCTCAACTTCTAATGTCTTTCCCTTTCCATCACCAATCTTTTTGGAACCCTTCGCCTTGCTCCCACTTCCTTTACCCTTCGGCTTTCCTTTTGTAGGACCATCATCAACAGTACCATTATCAGAGGCAATCTTCCGACACTTCCATCCGGTCTCCGCACAAGTCTTGAATCTAGAATCCCTTGGCCTTCCTCTTTTCTTTACAATGGGAGGATCCTTATCAGAAAATCCCCGACTATTCTGACTTCAAGTTGTCTGACTGCATGGAGAATGCATGACAGGAGACGTACTCTGCTGTTGAAGCTCTTTTGAGTCATCCTGTAAGGTGGTGGTCTGCTGGGAGGGGCCACATGACTCCCCTTCAGACGTAGAAGTTATTTGCTTCAATTCCGCTGCCCGAGCACACTTCACCTATTCAAGAAGTCTTCCAACACCTTCCAATACCAATAAGGTGCACATTTCAGATTCGGCACCTACATCATTCAAGGTTTCAGTGGCCATACTTAGTCGATCTTAACGTTTGACCGCTTCGGTTCGTGTTAGGTCATGAAATGCCATACTAATTGTAGTGTGTCTTCGGACAACATCCTTTCTCCACCTACGAAGAATGTACTTCTCAGGAATGTCTTTAATTTGGATCTTGTCATATATACGAATAAGGTGACGACAAATAATGCCGTGAGTCTCGAACATCTTGCATTCGCAAAACGCTTCCCTACTTTCCACTTTGAAGTCAACACAATAGTAGGTCCTACGATCAAGTAAAACCCAGTGGAACTTTTTTCTAGGAAGGACCCAAACTCTATCTTGTACTAAGTACATACGCATTGTATCAGAAACCTTTTTTTCCTCCTCAATTTGACAATAGGTAACACGTTGACACTCCAGGCCACTTGCAACACTTTAAATTTTGCGGTTGTGTAGATGCTCCTGAAAAACCTTTCAACACTATACCCAGTTAACAAATGCTTGATATATTTGGTAGCCTTGTCATCTGCCTCCTTCTCTTGTGAAAGACGCTTCTCTACTGCTGCTATGTATTTCTCACCTAATTCACATACATAGGAGCGTGTTCCGGTTGAAAAATTGATCGAAAAAATTATGAATACTTTCTATCCTCTGAGTTGACCTCATCCCGACCCAAAAGAAATCACTCATAAAGGTAGGGACCCACATATGCCTCTCCTCTAAGAGATTCAACAACCACTCATCCTCAACAAGCTCATACTTCTCGAGCATCTCATTCCACCCACTGGCAAACTCACCTTCACTGAGGCTATTATAAACAACGTACCGAATATCATCACGAAGATCGAAATACCTATAATATTAAGAGGGGAAAAAACCAAAATAAAATAATTGCCATGATATACAACAACCAGGTCAAATAGGTGCATACAAGGAGTCCAAAGAATCAAAACAACAACTAAAATAAGCTAAACATAAACTCCATTCAAGAGCCTAAAAATACCTACCAAAAGTGACATGTCAAAAAGGTATTTAAAAAATTAATAGAACACAGAGAGACATGAACGTTCACAGCAAAAAAAAAAAAAGTACAACAACTAGATATGTTCTAAAATAAAAGAAAAACAAATTTAAAAACAATCATTAATAACATAAAATCCAACACAAAAAAAAACTTAAAATATATAACAACTAAAAGCAGATGAGTAACAAACAACTCAATCAATTATCAATACAAAAATTCATAGGCCACACACGTTCTTGCATATCAATACATAATATAAAGTGCACTAGAAAATACCTCTTGTGAGAGCGTAACTTGTAAGGAAGCTTGTGCATAATATGCCAAATGCACCATCTATGACGGCAATCAGGCATCACATCTTGTAGTGGCTTCCTCATCGCCGCAGCTTGATRGGTAAGAATACCCCTTGGAGCCTTACCCTTCATACAGGCCAACCATTTGGTAAATACCCACTCAAACYTYTCAGAATCCTCATTGGAGATCAATGCACACCCAAACAAAATTGATTGCCCATGGTGATTCACTCCAACAAAATTAGCGAATGGCAAAGAGTATTGATTTGTTAGGTATGTGGTATCAAAGCATACAACATCACCAAATTCCTCATAAMRGGCCTTACTRCTTGGATCGACSCACAATATGTCTTTTATGAAACCAAATTCATCCAACCTSTGTGTCCAYAAGAAATTGCTATTCTCTAATTGCATTCGCTCAAAATAAGTTAAAAGAGCATTACAYTCACCGCCTACCATCTTCAGCTTACGATACCTATGGAGAACATACCTTGCATCTCCCTCCGTGAAAMYCATGTTATCATATCCACCTCTTGCAATAGCCATGCTTGAATAACTCTTAGCAAATGTCACACCGGCATTCAAATCATTCTCAAATTTCCTTTGAATAGCAGGAGTGATATGTTTCATCCTATACTCCTTAACTAATTTGGCCTCACTAGGCTTAGGGCTATGTCCAAAATGTTCTAAAACGACCTTGCGAATAACCCATTCCCGCCCTTCATTAATTGTAGRCCYAACCATAGCAGTACAATGACACTTCTTTGAATTTCTCCTCTTAGGGTTACACATCTCRGTGTCCTTAAGCTCRTCTTCTACWGTGTTCTGTGCCTTTCGCTTACATTTTCTATCTATCTTCTGATCAGGAGACCCAAAACACTCACATCTCCAAGTTGTCGCTCGCCTTTCACCATTCTGCCTATATGCACCCTGAGGTCTAACTACACCAAACCCTTTACTCTCTGCATAGGACTTGTAAAAAGCCTCCAACTCAAGCATACTACTAAATGCCATCCCAACCATAGGCTCACCGATAGGACCATCTTCAACACTCTCCCTAACATCACAATCAAGTACACCATGTCCACCATCCCCTGCCACATCATCTAAGACCCCCTCTACTATGCCAACTTTTGAAGCCTTCTCTTTCAACCTTGGACTACGACTAGGACCCAAATTCAACWGTGGGTTAGAGAGTAATGTGGGACTCCTTACAGGAGAACTAAAACCGCTATTATRAGGCATCACTTCATTTGCTTCACTATCACCTATTAGCACAATATACAAGACAACATATTTCAAACAAATGACAAAAACCAGCAATATAGTTAACAATAAAGCATTCATCGTCAATTAAACAAACTTCATTAAATTAAAAAAGGGGAGAAAGAGCAGCAACAGTACTATTACTCCAACAAATTAAAAATTATCAACAACAACATCTAATTACATAAAAAAATACTAATTAGAAAGAACAATACAATATAATGAACAAAAAAAGGCAAAATTTGGACAAATTCATCAGGATTTACGGGTTCAAGATCAAAGTCAAAGAAAAACCCTAGAATCAACCAATTCAATAATAAGTCTGAATACAAAAAAATTATGCAATAAACAAATATAAAAAGCCAAAAGCAATACACAACATCAAATTTAGCTTACAATTGAAGTCAACAAAAAGGATACACTAACAATTTAGATACCAAAAACAACAACTACAAACAATTTTAGAGTGGAACAAAAAATTATATTTAAGTCAAACAAATACAATGGGAATAGAATTAATAGATAAAGGGAACTAACCTACAACCCGATGGAAGACGGTGTCATCATCGTCGCCGAGGTCCACAATGTCGCCGAGTTCCATCACGGTGCCAACAAGAATGGGGAAAAATAAAAATTTCATAAGAGAGAGCCAAAGAGGAACAAAATGAATTTGAATAGAAAAGTAAACCTTGGTTAACAGGTTTGGGGTCCTACAACAAATAACGGAATATTAAGAAACGGAAACATAACTACCGTCATTACAACTACACGCGCAAGTTAATTTAACGTCAAAGTAATTGCGAAACTGCCACTGGATTGATAATGTAATTCAATCCCTGGGATTGACTTAAAATAGCTCTGAAAGAGAACAAGACTAAGCAACTCCATTCGGTTCTCCATGTTTCCTCGATTATTTCTTCCCATCTCCATATCCATTTTGATCCATTTCCGAGTCAAAAACCCCAATAAAAGAGAGAAGGGTAGCAAAACCAAAAAAAAGGGAGAAGGGTAGCAGGTAAGCATATGGACTAGGAAAAGTAAGAAAGAGGGAGAAGAGTAGCGGTACAAAGAGCAGCCATGGAAGAGGAGCATCCCTTGATGAAGGGTGAAAGACTGAAAGTACGTTCATCTGAAAGTTGAGGAAACGTAGGGTTTTTCTTGAGAATGTGGGTAATCAAGGGGTTGAGGGTGTGGGTTCGAGCTATAGGTCTATTATGGTTCCGGGACCATGTTCCTCATCATGGTCCCGGGCAAATGCTCATTTTCGAAAATAGAAATGTTCATTTTCGAAAATACAAGTGTTCATTTTCATATATGAATATTTACATTTGAAAATGAACATTTTACAATTTACATGTTGAGATGAACATTTTTAGTTTCGGAAATGAACATTTGTTCGGGACCATGATGAGGACCATGGTCCCGGGACCATAGTAGAATTTGCGAGGTTCGAGTGTGGGGGTTAAGGGAGTGGGCCTCGAATGTGGGCTCTGGGGGTTGGGAGTGTGTGGGCTCTAGGAGGTTTAGAATGTGGGTTGGTGGAGTGGGCTGAGTGAGGCTAGTTTGTGACGTGGATTGCTTGGGGGCCAGGTGGACTGTTCATTCTGTTCATTTGAATAGTGAACATTCCACACTTTTTCATTATTATTACAAATCACTCATATCCAAGACCAAAACTTCCATTCATTCTATCAGTTAACCTCTTTGACCGCTTGCATTCTCACATGCCACGACATCCTCTCCCACACTTACTGGTGACGGCAACAACAACACAGCGGCGATAGTAGCCTTGCGCGCAAAATAGACTGCAGTAGCAGCCACGACCTTCTCTCTCACGCAGGCGGCATCAATTAACAGCGCCGCACCAGATCTACAAACCCACCATTTTAGTCAATTTTTTTGTTTAATTAATTATATTCTGAATTGAGATTTGAGTGATCTACTCACAGCCTCACAATCGCAAAGTCGCTCAAGGTCTCAAGTCGCAACTCGCAAGTCCCACTACTAATCTGCTTTTGTGCATTAAATCAGGGTTGATTTTTTGGAATTGAAACTTAAACATAATATTAATTGAGTGCTTTCTTTGAGTGGTTGCCTAGTAGGTATTTTCTTTAACTTTTTATTTTTTTCATTTTTGATTACTTTTTATGTTATCGACAAGATTGCAGAAAGTTTCTATTTTATTTTTTATATAGTTTTTATTTCATTCAAATAAATAAAAAAACAGGTCCTAAAGGTCAAAAATTGGACCGAACCGGAAAAATCAAGTTCGGTCCCGATTTGGACCGGAAAAATCAAGTCCGGTCCCAGTCCGGACCGGTCCAAGTCCTTAAAAATCTAAGATTCCGGTCTTTTGATCCAATCGGTTCCGGTCCGGTCTGGTTCTGGATCGGTGCTCAGCCCTAATCAGAGGTGGTGATTAGGGCTAAGTCTCAAGGTTTCAAAGGTACAGTGTGGTCAAAAGCTAAGCAACAGCTTCGCTATTTTCCCTTTGAAAAAAGAGAATAACAAAGAAAAGTACTGGGAGAATGAGAATTCCAACGATTTCTCAACTGGCGTAAGGAGATTGAATTGGTCGCCCTTACACATATGAGGAACACTATGCAGACGAGAAATAGTACAAGAAGAAAATAGAAAGAGAAGCTAAGGAGGCTAGAGAGGCAACTGAAGATTGCTATGATCCAAAGGAGGATTCTGATGATGGAGCTAGAGAAATGAAGTGTTGTCGCCAGAAAAGTTCGTCTAAAAAATCAACAAAGAGGGAAGTGTGCTCAACATATCGCAAGGGAAATGTACATACAAGAGGGTGATCACTATGATAAGGCAGATTCTGACAACTATATACTATCAAAGTGTTCTGGGCGTTAGGAACTTAGAGTATACGGGTGTGTGAAATGAGTCAAATACGAGTCAATGTCCTTAGCTCGTTGGGTAGTTGGTACACGTCCACGTCCTCCAATATGTTACGGGTTCTACAAAAGAGTAAACGGTGACTGCCCCGGGGGTTGTACCCAGAAACGGCCCTCCGACGCTCAAGTCAGATCACTAGAGAGAGAATCTAGAGAGAGAAATAGCAGTAATAGCAGAGAATATGTCAGAATCAGTTACCTCATACACTGATTTTGAGGGTATATATAGACTTTGCCGATGGCAATTCCGTAATAAACGAACCTCCTTGGGTAACGGGCCCCGTTTGGGCCTTTGCACCATCGATTGGGCCTTCCATTTTGGGCCAAGTCTCACACAACGAAGGGTATTTGAGTACTTTCACCCTTATTGGGCCAACCCAAGGGTATTTCGGTAATTTCAAGTATATAATTGGGCCCAGAACACATTGGGCTGGAACAATTAGCCCCACGCTTGATATCGGAAACTTATCAAATATGGGTCCGATGTCGAGCGGAAAACGAAGAAACCAATGTATACCATCCCTCCGTCAGGGGCGTCCACATGCATCCGTATGCATAGTTAGAAGGCGTGAGGTAGCAGGCATAATAATCTGCTACCATAAAAGGCGTGAGGCCGCTTGCATTGCCACACTTGCTTGGAGGGGCGTTTACATGCATCATGAATTGCATGCATTTGTTTTATGCATGGCCATGCGTGGATTATTGTTCCATAATACTCAATGCCTTAGTGGTTAGGCGTCCACTCACATACAATTGTAATCTTTGATGTCCTGGGTAGTGGGCGTCCAATAACAACATTTAGTTTGCATGGAGTGTATGATGTGGCACCCTTTGCAGCTATATTAGTGGGCGAATGCTTGCATGATATTCTCTTTTTACATGGCCTAACTTTTGGGCGTGAGGATGCATGTAGGCATGTGACTGTAGTTGGGTGATCATGCCTTAGTCAATCAAATGGGCGTTTGGCTTTAGTGGCACATTGGCATGACCCTTCTATTCATGACATTTCCATGTCACCTCGCTTTGTATTCCGCTCCAAGTGAAAAGGCGTCCAGTGGCATGGCATGGTGCCGTCTCGCATCACTTTTGCATGACTTTTTAATATGCGACTGAATTCATAATTGACTTAGATCATGAGGAGGCGTGTAAATGCTTTGCATTTGCATGGCTTATTTATGTATGGTATTCCCACAAATAAGCTTGCATGGCGTCTTGATGCTTTTAATGCCAAAACGACCACTCCATATTGAGGCGTGTCCTTGCATCATCCTTTAGTCAACCCACATACTCCATTATTTTGGGCGTTCAAGTGTAAGATATTGCATACTATGTCAAGTATCCGCTGCACGGGGGCGTGTGGTTGCAACAGGCAAGTCTGCACTCCATACTTAACTGTTCTGGCACATTCTTACACACGCCAACGCCCTTTTGGGCGCTTAGAAGCCACTTTAACGGTATCTCCGTATGTCTTTCAAACACATAACATCTATGCGCCCTGTACCGAGGGGAGTATGAATATAATGCATACCAGACTTAGCGTATATTCAGCAACGTTTGTATCCAGACGCCTTATTGGAGGGGACTAATGAGCCCCATGTATTGAGGGGCGTCTGGACGCAGTACAAATCAATAAGACTTGCAACCAAACGCCCAATAGGAGGGGGCTAATGAGCCGTATGTATTGAGAGCCGTTTGGATGCAACATTCACTACACTTAGTGAATTTCGGCTATACTTGTATCCAAACGCCCAATAGGTGGGGGCTAATGATCCCCATGTATTGAGAGGCGT